>CAJNIZ010044585.1:0-47145 GCA_905231905.1 Symbiodinium pilosum | reverse complement strand
AGGGGTTTATAGGGATTATGAGCTACAGTCTAAACTCCTAAAAGGGGTTATATAGGGGAGTATGAGAGGGGAGCATTATAGGGGTTACTAAGGGGCATACTAGAAGTTAAGATTTAAGTTCATGCAGGGAGATTATACAGGGTGATTTCGGACGGTGGGTTTGGCTCAGGGTTAAAGGTTCAGGTTTTAGGGTTCGAGGTTTGAGGTCCCTAAACCCTAAACCCTAAACCCTAACCCTAAACCCTAAACCCTAAACCCGAAACCCTAAGGGTTTTGGTTCAATGTTTGCGAGTCAGGGAACGATGACTTGGATTGCAGGCTCTAAATCTTAGACCTTGAGCCCTGGATCCCCAAACCCTAGACTAAAATCCTAGACATTAACAGACTTCATATGAGCTATAATCTAAACTCCTAGTATCCCCCTTAATATCCCCTATAGTAGTCCCCTGTATAATCCCCTATATAATCCCCCTTTAAGGAGTTTAGACTATAGCTCATATGGACCTTAAAGTGGGCAGCCAGCAATGGAAGCCATCCTCCAAAGCGGGGCTGAAGACATGTACAGCTCTGTGCATCGCAGGCTGGCAGCCTCCATCTTCATACAAACGGTTTACGGAATAGGATGCAGGATTTAGGGCATGGAGTTTAGGGTGTATGTCATCATTGAAGGTTTATGTTTAGGTCGCAGGGCTTCAGCATTTTAGGGTGTATGGTTTGGGGTTTGAGTCACACTACTGTGGCCGATGGTGTATGCAAGCGACTCCTCTGCCCCCAGGTGCTAGAGAGTCCTTACTACAGGAACCTCCGAAAGAGACCAGCTGGTGGTTTCAGCATGTTCTTGCAATTCAGCGGCTCTTTTGGGGCCCCTGTAGCAGGGATCATACAATCTTTGGGATATAAAAGGAAGACCCCTTATGTTTGGAGATAGCCAACTATACCTCATAAAGCCACAAAGAGAGATTCCAAAAATCTTACGAAGCCCACACATTCTGCCCGCAGCGCAGCACAGCGAATTACCTGCCACCTAGCGCGAATTTTGGGGGGAGGGGTCGAATTCAGGACCTCGCCCTGAAAACAAGAGGGTCCAGCAGATCGTGCTATCCGGGTTTCAGAGGGATGCAGAGATGTGTTCTTATCCGCCGGGGCTTGTCGCGATGTAAAGTGGCTTTCCTGAGTTCACATGATTTAGATATCTAGGTTCATGATTTTGGATACGGAGGCTCCTAGACAGGCCCATTTCACCACATGAGGCTTGACTACCCGGTTGGGGGTGTGAGAGGTTTGGGTGGCAGCTTGAGAAGCTGTGTCACGGTTCAGGATTGAGTGTCATAGGTTTTAGGCTCACGCTTGAAGGTTTAGAGGCTTAGGGTCAGGGTGTATGCCAAGCGGGCAGTGCGATTTTGGCCTCGTGTAGCGTTATGAACATTGCAAACTCCCGTATTTTAGCGTTATGGAAATTTCAGCTCCAGTCGTTGGAGTCAATTGTAGGCACTGGTTCAAAATTCCCCCCCCCCATGTCTAGCAAACCACTAGGATCCCTAGTCATGGGCCCAGCAAAGGACCACAATGTAAAGGGTTGAGCGGGAGTTCTATGGACCACACTACGTTATGCAGGCGTCCTGAACAACAAGTATGGGGCTTATGAGAAGCAACAAATCTCTCCTTGCTTCAGTGGGCAGCTGGGAACTTGCGGTACATTGCACGACTCGTCGTCTTACTAGGTTTTCCAGCATTGCCGTCCCCATTGTGTGGTCTAGTAGACGACTCCCGCTTTGCGCGACTTTGTTCAGTGATACTCATTCACCCGCTCCCAAACTTAGCAAGAGGTTGCATCATGGTGTTGAGTTTCTTTTCAATTTGGTTCTCCACTTTTCAAAGTTTGCAGGACCCTTAGTGACTGGTTATTGACTGTTCAGCGTTAAGAATATATCAGCAAGAATAGCAACAATAGTTTTAGTACCAGTTGCCAATAATGTCGTAGTTACCGCCTACCTCCATGTTTTGAGCCATGCCTCAGGCAAGGCCTGAACAAGTCTGATGCCTATTGGGTATGTTAGGTCGTGGCCCACTGATACTGGTACCAGGAACATTTCGCCCTAAACCACCTTAAGCCCTACGCCCTAAACCCTACACCCTAAACCCTAAATTCTAAACCCTAAACTCTAAAACCTACACCCTCAACCCTAAAACCTGCACCCAAAAACTTAAAACCTAAACCTCGACATTCATCCTCAGGGCCGTTTGAGTACGCTTGAAAGTGCCAGCAGCAAACCCCTCAGAGCACGTAAGAAGCACCTTCTAACAGCTTCAGGACAAGTGCCAAGTGCGCATATGAGCTCCTGACTAAAGTTAGGTCATGGTGGGACTTTTGGGGGGATGTACAGGGAGCTTAGGGGAGACCTTTCAGGAATATCCTATAACTTTAGTCCAGGGCTCACATAAGCCCTGCAGCCCTCCCAACACCCCATAGACCCTCTGATTACTAGCCCTCAAGCTCTCAGCCCTAAACTGGCCCTGGGCCCCAAATCCAGGATCCAAAGCCAGAGCCCCACGGCCCAACCCCCAAACTCTCAGAAGTTACATGCCCGCAAAATGTCCATCAACAGTAGAATCCCTATCCCTAAGCCCTGAAGGACTAGACCCTACGCCCTCTTTGTAGCTCTTCCGGCCAAAGTTGCCGGGAAGCGCACGCGGAGCCATGGTGGGAGGCTTCTCCTTAAGGTCGGCTGGCGTTTACCTATTGGTTGTTCGTAGGGAATGAACATGAAACCTACTATCGGGGTTCGGGGCTTAGGGTGGAGGGTTCAGGGTTTAGGCTTTAGGGTTTAGGGTTGAGAGTCTAGGAATGGGGAACGGAGGAACGGATCCTTATTGTAGCCCCAAAGGAACCCCCTTCAACATAGTCATGGTGGCCTCCTTGTTCCATTGTTCATTGCCCACTAATAACCAGAAGCTTGGGATTTTTTGCTTGGTTGTAGAAGGTGAGTTTAGGGCTCGCGTTGAGGGGTATACTATAATATACTCGAATGTTTAGGCTTAGAATACGAGGAAACGACATTAGCAAGGGCTGAGGGTTCCTTGGCAGCTTCGGCAGCAGTTCAGTCACATTAACCGAATGGCTACTTTTCGACATGACCCAAGCAAGAGGTTAGTCATTATTATAGTGAGTGAGAGACATGGGCATTGGGGCTTATTTGAGAATCACCCACATTTTCTAAGCCGGATTTTTGTGGCTGGTGTGTAGGGAGAAGCATTGTCCTGAGAGAAACCAGCTTACTTCATGAGCGCCAGCAATGTGAACGCTATTGTCGGCAGTTGTCGCGACAACCCGTGGTGGCTGCGGCTTTTCTCTGTCGAAGCCCCAGGGCGCATGCAGTTTTCGAACCTTGTAGTTGAGAAGGTTGAGGGGGCAGAATTCAGGGTTTCGATGGGGGTTGGGCTTCGGGTTATCCAGCTTGGCCGGTATGAGGCAGCGGCCAAGGATTGGGTTTGAGGTTTGAGGGCCAGAGGGATGAATATAAGAAAGCTTGGTGTTCAACGTTCAAGGGATGTGTAGACTTCAGGCTAAAAATTCTGCAGGTTGGACTAATGTGGATTCAAAGGTTTATCGCAACCGAACAGTTGTGCACGATCCCTGGCGTATGCACTATGCATACGTACCTTGCCGTAAGGGTGACCGAAAAGCGTGGCACACCTAGGCCTTTGAACGCCATGTCTTGAAACCATGACTTGGAAGGCCACCTCAGTCTGCAGCCCAGCGGATGACACCAAATCACTCGCCTCATAACTACAGTAGGACACATTGAACATTGCCTACAGATCAACATTTTGATGCCCGGGTCTGCTTGCGTTATCCTAGTCCTCTGCTCAAGGTTTGTAGAGCATTTCGCTCGGAGGAGGCTCACCATGTTGTGCTCTCCCTCGTCCAGGTCATATTGTGCACGATGGCAGCGCTAACGTCTGCGGCCCAGTTGTAAGTCCGTCTGGAGCATTAGGGTGAAGCATTAGGGTGGTGGTCGTAGAAGTGGTTGTGTAATAATGCAGGAAAAGACTTAGTATCAGTTTGGTAGAAGCGTTGCCGCTAGCCGTCAGCAGAAGTTTGAAAATCAGTGCAAGCTGAGTAGTCGTACTTGGGGAGGTGCTGGGGTGGTGCGAGCAGTGCTAGCAGAAGTGAAATCGATCATAGTCAGTGCGGCTGCAGAAAAGCAGGATACAGCAGCATCAGCAGAAAACCTGCTGCTGTTAAATCCACCAAGTCCAAGTCTTCCACGCAAAGCCGTACATCCTGAGATGTCAAATCCAAAAGCTTAAGCCCCAAACGTTACGCATCAAACCCTACCCCCTAAACCCCAGCCCTTCGCCCAACTTCTTCCTGCTCAGTGGCGCCGTCTTCCTGCAGTTCACGCAGCTTGAGGGCTACGACTTCCTGACAGACTTGCGCAAGCCTTGGGAAACGTTGAAGGGAGATCATGTAGAATGCAGGGCATTTTAGGAGTAGTAAAAAATGCCTACTTCAACATGATGTCATACTTTGACATATCATAAGTTAGGGGAAGCGCGTAGGAATGAAAGGGCATTCAGGAACAAGGATAGGATCATGGGCTTTTTTGAGAGAAGACGCCCCTTCAGAACATGTAGCTTTTGGGGAGTTCATGTGTTTGGGATCGTAGTATTCGAATATGTAGTTGAATGTGTATAGTGTTGGCAGCACTCGAGGAGACCTGAACTTAGAGACACGTCATGTCTTGCTTTGAGACTTTGCAGCCCTTCATTGTAGTTTTCTGGCAGGCGTTAGCGTTAAGAGTGTAACCAGTGTTTGCTTCAATTCATCCGATCACCTTACAAGCATGAGCTTCAATGACGACCATCAGTACTGTCCTTTGATCGTCTTTTTCCTGTCCTTTGAGCTTCTACAGGTCTTGCATCTTTGTTTTTTTTGTTTGTTTGTGTGTGCGGGACTACTAGCTGTCGCGTGTCTCTTTGTAGATTCCATTTCGTTTTTCCATGTGCCTTTTCCAAATCATTCGCTACTCTCCCTAAACAACACACACACATATATATATATATGTATATGTATATGGTAATGTCTCAAACTGCGGGGGTTCTTATTGTAGGGAGCTCCCAAAAGGGGGACCCCAAATTTCTGGAAACCCTCTATACAAATGAATAACTAGATGAATACACAAATAAAATATGAATAGATATACAACCCTAAACCCTCAACCCTAAACCCTGAACCCTAAACCCTCAATCCTCAACCCTAGACCCTGTGAATTGAAAGCATGAAGTTGGAAGATACGCTTCAACGTCGGGCTCTGCAGCTAGAAAGTCCGAAGGGCGGGCAGGGAATTGGGGGTGCCTATTAAAGGATTGTAACTTTTTTGGTCTATGTTGGGTCCCCCTTTTAGGGAAAATACCATGTATATGTGTATGTATATGGGTTATAGAGGGATGGTGGAGAATCACATGGCCAAGCAGATGGAGAACGTCATGGACCACACTCTTTCAAGATGTCCAGAGGTTCCCATGTGAGTAGTATTTTATTTGGGGATACTATGGTACCCAATATAGAGTAAGATTATATCCTCCTTCTGGGGTATAGTATTTTATATAAGGAATATAATCTTACTGGGTTTAACCACCAAAAAAACACTACTCATGTGTTCTTTTTAGATCTTCAACTTAGCCTCCGGCCGGTTTAGGGTGTAGGGTTTAGGGTTTAGGGTCTATTCTAGAAACACATGCGAACATAGAACAACAAAGACGGCTCTATGACACCTGCCTTTGCGAGGGTCTTCTACAATTAATGCAGGATCCCGGATACCCTAGGCCCCACAATCCCAACCCCAGATCATACGTGTGCATATATACCCTATTGTAGAAGTTTCCGTTTTCTTTTCCATTATACCCATATACCTTATGTTACCCTATCTTATCCCAGTATAGCCTAGTAGCAATAATAGGTATAGGGTTTAGGCTATCCAAACCCATCCTGAAGTATCTCGGCATGTGAGGTATGCCGTGCAGGGCGTCCATTTCACACAGGCTGGGCATCACCACGTGAGGCGAGGCCGGGTACGGTGGGCGAAGGAGCCCAAGAATGTGCCATGCCTGGCATGTAGGATGTATAATTATAAAGTGAAGCAGCATTTCCGCATCCACAGTATCACCAGGAGTTTTCTGTATTTGCAGGGATTTGAGGGGGTTCATGTGGGGCTCATTGTAGCGAATTATGGCAGGGACTACTGGGCGTTCTGAGGGTTGGGGTTGCAGGTTGCGAGCGTAGGCTTTGTGGATTTCATGGGCACTGCAGCAGCTAAGGGGGCACTGAAGCCTTGATGTCGATTCATTTCATCTTGCATTCGGGTCCCCACTTAAGTATTTGGCACGGGCTAGGTGGACCCCCATCCTGCAATACTGACTCTAAGGGAAAATAAGGCTTCTGATAGGGTCCTCTTGTATTCCCATTATACCACTATTACAGGGTGGTCCTTCTAAGGCATGGGATAGAGGGGGATCGTGAAACTAGCCCGTGTATTCCCTAAGAGATTCGGGCCTCACCTGTTTCGGGATGCATAAACCCACCATAGTTGGGGTACCTTTCTCATACGTGCCCATGCTACTTACGGCTTGGCGCGCAATACTTTCATGTTGAAAGGCTTAATTGTAAAGTTGGCGGCATCATGAGCCAATGTGTGTCAGCGTTTGCGCGGCCAAGAAGGTCCCAAACCCTAATCCTTGTATGTTTGCCTCACTAGAGATAAGTTAAGCGCTTCAGGCTTATGCGCAGAAAGGCGATGTCCAGACTTTTCCGAACATGTAGCTTGATCATGGCCCAGAGAGTGCCAGCTAGAGTAGAGGGCTTCAGTGGAAGAATCATTGACAAATCCTTGGGGAGGACCGCTAGAATCTCCTTAATTACAACCCGGATATATGCCTAGGGTCCCTAAGAAGCCCCTGTCTGGAGAAGCTCCCATATCCCAGTCACCTGGTGCCCCCATCCTGCTTTTCAGGCATTTGCTTTCAAAAAGTAAGCCAAATCCCAAAAGCTAAGCTGACAGGGGCTCTCCTTTGCAGGGATTGATCTTGCATGCCCTTCTTCTGGCTCAAGCCTCCGGTCCACCCTTGGCGGCAAGTAGTCTCATCCCGTAGTCCCTAACCCTCAGCTCCCCAAGACTTTAGTTGCCCTTCTTGCATCAATGCCAGAAAGCCTGATACCTCTCAACAGGTAAGAGTCCACGAGGGCTTCAGGTCCAGTCTAGTAGTTGCTCTCAATCCCCCCTTCTTTCCCTCCCTAACTCCCCCTTTTCTTCCGTAGATTTTCTCAAATGCCGGGATTGGCGCTGCCCCTGGGAGCTGTGCGGCCTAACAAGCTGAGCTTGGGCTTTGTGAAGGAATACAAGCTATGCGCGTTTTTCTGAAGGATTGTAGCAGGGGCTATCAGGGCTTTGGGTAATTTAGGTAACTTAGGGCTTTGGGGTCCAGGGCTTGGGGTTTAGGGGTATCAAGGCATACAGAGGAAATCTAGAGGAAGTACCTTGCCATCCAGTGGGGGTACCAGATCCACTTTGTAGTGTTCCCACACGATCCTCATAGTCACCCTGGAAAAGCTTGTTTCTATAATGCCCCTAAACCCTAAAACCCTAAACCCTAAACCCTACACCCTAAACCCTAAACCCTCAGCCCAGCCTGGGTGCCCTTTACAAGGTCCTCCCAGCATGTCAGGTTCCTAAACCGTGGAAAGCTGCCCCCTGGCCCCCTCAACGCCAAGCCCAACGAAATCATAAAGCCCCAAATCCCTAAACCCTAAACCCCAATCCCTAAACCCTAGACCCTAAACCCCAATCCCCAAACCCTAGACCCTAAACCCCAATCCCTAAATCCTGAACCCTAAACCCTACTTCCCCGGCTTAGGGTTTTCGGGCTGTCCTTGGTTTGGGGCAGCCAAGGAGCCCCTCACAAACGCCTGTGGCCAGTCCTGCAAGGAGCCCTGCGAGGAGCCTGGGGGCGGTTTGTGAGCTTATATACTGGTTTAGGGTTTAGGGTTTAGGGGTTTAGGGTTTAGGGGTTTAGGTTTTGGGGTTTAGGGTTTTTGGGTTTTAGGGTTTAGTTTTTTTTTGGTTTAGGTTTTAGTTTTGAGGCTGAGGGCTTTAGGATTTAGGGTTTAGGGCTCGTTGAGTACGTCCCTCATGCAGCAATGTACAAGGTCTCTAATGTGGCATGTTTAGCTTCAGCGGTGGGGGATTTGTTGATGTTAGTATGACGGGATTGGATAGAGATACATAGGGTGTGTTGGGATGTACTGGGATGTATAGCGATGTAGCGGTATGTAGGGGTATGCGGCTGGATTTATGAGATGTAGTAGAACAGCGGAGAATCAAATGAAAAGAGCATGGAACATGATTCGGAAATTTGGATCATAATGGTAGTCGGCTTAGGATTTCGGGGTGTAGCTTCAGGCGTTTAAGGCCTAGTGTTCAGGGTTCAAGGTCTGTGGTTTGAGGTTCAGCGCTCCCTATTGTCAACAACTTCCTGACTTCAAGATCAGACTTTTGGAAGATTGGTAGTGGATGGGGGCAGCAACTCGCAATTTCATAGGGGTTAGTCCTGTGTTCGCATCTAGCACATTCAAAAGGACAATGTGGAGGTTATGCAGGAAAACGGTGTGCAGTGTGTTTGCATCTGCTACATGTGGAGATCATGTGGGTAGTTCCCAAAATTAGGATCCCGTTTTGGTACACCTTTAATTTTACATGTCGTCATATAATCTTTTATCAAAAGGGGCCTACAATTTCGAGAACTTAAGCACGAGTTTTGTGGCTTCAGGCCCCGGAGGTTGATACCAGCGTTTATGATTGGGGTTTAGGGTTTAGGGGTCTCAACAATCATAAATAAGCATCATATTCTTTTGGGATTTACCCTAAATCCTAAACGCTGGCCGAATGCCATTGTTTAGTGACATTCATCCTCAAACCCGGGCTAGACTCGAACAGCGCTGTTCGACTTCTCAGTCCACCCTGTCTTTATACTCCTTAATTAATTACTGTCTGCATATAGGCTTTTGCATTTGGGTGAGAAGCCGTGAATCCTCTCTGGACCCTTAGCCCTAAAGTTTTTTTTTCTGAACTCTAGCTCCCAAACCGCTAGACCCCCTAAACACTTAAACCCAAACAACCTTACACCGTGACACTCGCCCCTAAATTCCTAGCCCCCTAAACGTTCAAACCTAAAAATGCTCCCATCCAGGAGTCTTCCGGGGACTTTGCTTCCGCTCACAGGGCAGGGCGGCACACCCGTTGTCAGCCCCACCAAGGACTGACACCCTAAGCTCCCCAAAGCCCAAAACCCAAAACCCAAAACCTCTAAACCCCAAACCCTCAGATCCCTAACCCCAACCCAAGCCCTACAGGCCTAAACTCCTTAAGCCAGAGCCCCTAAACCCCTCCTAAACCCAAAGCCCAAAGCCTAAGGCCGAAGCCCTTCACCCCAAATACGGTAGTAGTATCCATTTTCTTTTAAAACCCGCGATACAGCCCTAAATAGTCTCTATATAGCCCGTATACAACTCCTATATACTCCCTATATAAAAACCAGGCCCCAAACCCTATAAATCCTAAACCCTAAAACCTTACACCCTAAGCCCTAAAGCCGCACCCCAAACCCCAAACCTCAAACCCTAAACACAAAACCCTAAACCCCGAAACCCCTCAACCCAACCGTGAAGCCAAAGCACCGAAGGAGGAGGCAAAAGCAAGTGCTCCCAGCCCAAGCTTCGATCTCAAGGCTGGGGGTTTTAGGGTTCAGGGCTTAGGGGTTTAGGGTTTTGGGGTGTAGGGGTTTAAGGTTTAGGGGTTTAGGGGGTTTAGGGATTGGAGGTTTAATGCTTGAGGTTTGGGGTTTTGGCCAATGGTTTAGGATCCAGAGTCTAGGGGCTTCAGGTTTAGAGTTAGGTTTTGGGTCTGGTGTAGAAGGGTTGGGGTTTAGGGTCAAGAGTTTGGGGTTGAGTTTTGATGCCTCTCGTCATTGAGGCTTGCAGGGTTTACAAGAGGGTTCGGGACCCTTATTGGTGGTGCTGACTGGCCAGAGCCTCTTCGTCAAAGATACCTAACCCTAGGCCCCTAGATCCCTAAACCCTAAATCCCTAAACCCTACACCCCAAACCCTAAAACCCTCAACCCTAAATCCCTTAACCCTAAGCCACAACTCGAAGCTGAAAGAGGCGCCCATGAAATCCAGAGGTCCATAGTGCCTGCCGCCCCAACGACCGACAAATAATTCGGATCTTGAAGCTAGAGATTGACTTCTCCTGCAGCTGTATCTTGTGATAAGCTTTATGATAATGTAGACCCATGATTAATAAACCTCCTCCCCTGAATAGGGATTATAGTAGGAATCCGTATATTAAGCCCCTTAAAAGGAGGGGATATATTAATCATGGGTCTACATTATCCCATGTAGTTTCTAAACGCTTCAGACGCTTCCAACGTCATGAAGAAGAAGGAGGCCATTTCCAGGATCAGGGACTTGTCAAAGCTGAGGATGCATTGGGATGGCCTCAGAGGTTTGTCTCGAGCCTCCTGCCCCCTGAACCCTAAACCCTAAATCCTAAACCCTAAATCCCTAAACCCTAAACCTAAACCTAAATCCCTACACCCTAAACCCTAAATCCTAAACCCTAAATCCCTACACCCCCAAAACCCTAAACCCCTAAGCCCTGAACCCTAAATCCCTGAGCCCTAAACCCTAAAGACTTCAGCTAGATGCCAAGGCTCGAGCAAGCAGAAAGACTCCCAAATCCTAAGCCCGAAGCTCTGCAATCCCTGGTGCAGGTCGAAGAGGCCTTAAACACAGCTTTTTTGGGATATAGCCCCCCTATAAGTAGATAGAATATGTGGTATGTGGAGATCCTACTATAGAACACCCAGAGCTATATTCTATCTACTTAAGGGGGACTATGGGGGAGAAGGGATTAAGATGCCATGATTGGGGCTAAGCTACGGATCCTACTACGAACCTCTTTTCCAGGCCTTGATCCCAGATCACATCGATGAGGACATTTTCGCACGGTACGACTTCGATGACAAGGAGCCGTATCAAAGCCGAGATTCTGATGGTTAAAGAATTTCACGTGTAGAGCTTGTTTTGGCCTTAAGCCCGAAAACCTTATGCTTCCCTATCACCCTTCTAAAGAGACTCTCAACCAATCTAACCAAGATCATTGGCAAGATCTAAGTAAGAGCCCGCTCCCCTCTTTACACACGTAACAACTCCTGTACAGACCCTCAACCATAAAATATCAGTTTTCTTGTTTTCAACACCGGTTTTGGGGGCTGTGAGGAGCTGGGCACCGGTGGATACGGACGCGTCTACCTCGCGAAGGACCGGAAGATGGCGGACCGCCAGGTCGCCATCAAGAAGGCCTACTGGGTACATCCTTTAAACTGGTTAGCGGGATGTAGAGGCATGTATAGGGATTCATCAGGATGAAGAGGGACACACCAGGATGTACATATCTGTATAACTATTCACACACATAGGGCCATCTAGGGATATCCGGATATGCAGGGTTTAGGCTTTAGGGTAAACAACTGCCCCTGTAGAAGCCTGAATAGGGACCCCACAGAATCCCTCTGTTATGCCCTGAGAGGCCCCTGAGTGAGTCTTGATTGGGTTCTTCATGGTTTGGGCTTTTAATTTTCAGTTGCTTCTACAAAAGTAGGGATGAGGTTATGTACATTGTCGCGGCATTCTACTTCTTGCATACCAAAAACAGTCAGAATGAGTTGTAACTCCTGGGATTTGAAGACCGGTTCTGCTTAATGCCACACAGCTGGCCTGTCCAAGTTATGTCTCCTTGTTGAGAGGTATGGCTTAAGGCTTACCGCTTGAAGTGCACTACCTTGTCTGAGGCAGTGATGCTCGACGGAGACATGAGGGAGAGCTTCCAGCAAGAAGTGAGGATAATGAAGGAGCTTCCGTTGTTATCACTGTTTGGGTGCTGTGGCCATTCTTGCCCTGCTATCTGTTGTCATTGCCATGAGTGATGGGGTTTGACACTTGTTGTCTTGCTTGAAGGAGCTAGACCACCCCAACATCTGCCGGGTCTATGAAAGCTACGATCATGGTCGGCATGTGTTCTTCGTGATGGAGTACTGCGCTGGGGGAGACTTGTTTGAGCGCATACTGGAGCACTCCGGCTGGCATTGATTTTCAGCAGTCCCTTACATGATGGGTTCCAGGGTTTCGGGTTTAGGGCGCTGCCAGATCCACAAAGGGCTCACAGATGCGATGTTGGGGGAAAACTTAGATGTACCTGGACTCACAAAGTAGGTAACGAGGGCAAAACCCATAAGGTAGGAGCCAAGGATGCTATGATAGTCCCCCTAAAGTAGATAGAACATGGTTTTGGGTATATTAAAATAAGATCCCTATATACCCCATATTCTATCTACTTAAGGAGGACTATATTCTACATACTTTTGGAGGTTCATTTTTTTGAATTTGGTTTTTCCTCCAAGCGGTTACATCTCCCTATAGGCCCCCTATAACCCTTTAACATGAATTTGTAGTGTAATTCCCACAATGAGGCAGCTTACCATGTAGCAGAGCATCAAAAGGGATCCCTATGTAACGTTTGAACAGTAGATGCATTTTTAGTTTTGCAGTTCCCATTTCAGAATCCTATACACCCTCCCCAAACCCCAAACCCTACATAACCCCTACAGCCCCTTAAGCACGGGGACCTCCCAGTCCTAGGAACCCAGAACCTTAGAACCTAAACCCTAAAATCTAGATTCCAAGACCTAAATCCTAGCCCTAAACCCTAAAACCTAAACCTTAAAGCTAAAACCCTTCGTAAACCCTAAAGCTGGCAGATTCTGAGGCAAAAAGGAGTCTCCGAAGCACAGGCTGCGGAGGTGCTCAGGCAGCTCGGGCTTTAAAAGTTGAAGGCCGAGGGGTTTTTAGGGGGCTTCAGGGCAGGGTAGGGTTAAGGATTTAGGGTTTAGGGCGAAGGGTTTAGGGTTTATGGTTTAGGGGTTTCAAGGGGCTTGCTATTTAGGAATCTCAATAAAGTTACCATACTATGGGTATATAGGGTTTAGGAATCAGGGTTTAAGTTACCGTAGTGCGTTTAGGGGGCTGGACCTTAAAATCAGTCACCATGAGAGTGCGGAATTCTTGAAGCTTAAAGCTGGCAATTTCTTAGCAAGGCCTGAAAACTTGAGTGCTGACCAAAAGCTCCCGTTCTTAAACCCTGAACTGCCCTAAACCCTAAACCCTAAACCTTTGAAGAAGCCTGAATCACTAACAAGGTCATTTCCGCAGAATCTTCACATGATTGCCAAGCCCAAATTCCAGCTACGTAGGCCCTACGCTGAGCCATTGGGCCATGCCCGTAGACCAAGTACCCTGGGCCCTGCCTTACCTAAACCAGGCAGGATTACTATTCTGGTTTTGGTGGGAGCACATAGGTTGATTAGGCACATTGGTGAGTGTGTATGCGGGATGTCCATACCCGAAAGCAAGACCATCGGCCTTCAGCAAGGAAACTGTGGGAGTTGTATGGGGTCGTCTGAGAATGACCTCGACCACCAATGGCCTTTTTTGAGATGTATTTGGTCACGCGATCTTCAAACAAAGGATATGGATCATTGAGCTGTAGCAGTTACGACAATGGGTAATGGGAGTCATAGTATCCTCTTAATAAGAACCAGTTAAGGACAGCTACTGTAAGGGGGAATGACCAAACCCTAAATCCTACACTTTAAATCCAAAACCCTAAACCCTGACTCGTAAACCTTAAACCCTAAAGACTGAACCCTAAACCTGTGAGGGGGCATGATGCAAAGTCTTGACCTTAACTTGCGTTCCAGCACCGTTTAAGGCAGGTGGCATCCGCGCTGAAGCACGCCCACGGCAAGGCTGACAGATTTACGGTTTAGGGTTCAGGGGTTTAGGGTTTAGGGGTTAAGGGGTTCAGAATTTAGGGTTTAGGGATAGGGACCGAGATTTATGCAAGTCTTGCTGCAAGATTTCAGGAGCTTTTTGTCAAGGAACCCAGTGAAAGTTTGGGAATGTAGGATTATTCTCGGATCCGCGGTCCCTCCAAACAGAACAAATCTAAAAGGAGCCTGGCTTCATATTCTTACTATTGTTACTGCTAGTATTCTTTTTATTCTGAGAACTAGTACCATTATTAGTACTTTTATTGCTATTATTGTAACTCGTATTACTGTTATCATTGCTATGACTAGTTTGTGACCTTTGAGGCTGTGCCATGGTTTTTTGCTCCTCAATCTGGTCTATTCTACTGGTGGTTAGTTAGGAACAAAGGAATACAATCCTTACATAATCCCTATAGAATATATTCCCTCATTCCCTACTAACCCACAGTAGGTAGCATTCTTAATCAACATCCTTACAGTCCGTGCCTCGTAGTTGCCAGCCGCAGTTGTTACTTGCAACGCGTCAGTTTATAGTCCCCCTGAAGTAGATAGAATATGGCTTGGGATACATTAGAACAAGGTCCCCATATACCCCATATTCTATCTACTTAAGGGGGATTATGTGCTTGAGCCTGCTTTGAACCACATCTTCCAGGACCCGTTCTGGATCTTTAGTTCGTTTATCAAGGGGTGAAATGTAGGTGTCCCGCTACAAAGGCCTGCGCCCTGAACTCGAAACCCAATCGAAGAGTGAGACCCCGAGTCCGTTGAATCCTGTAAGCTTTGAGCCACCCAATTTTTCAGATCTACTGGTTTCCTGTTTGGGAACTGAGATTAAGTTGCCATAATGGGTATATATATATATATAGAGTAACCAATAGGGTTTCCCCAATATGGTAACTTCAACTAAGTTCCTTAACAGCAACTCTAAACCCTAAGCCCTAAACCCTAAACCCTAATAAGCACCAGGGCGTCGCCCACCGTGACCTCAAGCCTGAGAATGTGTGCTTTTGCTCGGAGGACGATCTGGGGGGTTTAGGGTTTAGGGTTTAAGGTTTTAAAGCCCCCGGCGGATTTTAGTGTTTATAGGCTAGAGGGAAGATTGAATAGAGTAGTAGAGTGAGGACTGTCCAGGGTGGCTCCAATCTTTTGTATTAATGCTGAAAGTTCATGTTTCATACAGAGATATCTATCAATCATATGCTGCCAGGATATGAGGTGTGCTGTAAGGAGAGTGTCTGGGAGACTTTCAGTATTCAGGTCTCATGGTGGGTTTGCACTTGGGGTTATAATGGGATAATGGAAAATAAAATGGAAACTATTATAATGGAGAATCAAATGGAAAATAAAATGGAAAATGAAATGAAAACTGGGGGAATATAGGGATTTAAGGACAAATACTGAATGGCTCCAACATCGCCTGTCTAGGTAGAAGTGTTTATCGCACTGGTTGGCATGCTAGCAGGAAGCTCCAGTGTGTGTGCTGGACATCCGTAGCTTTCCCTTAAGGCGCCAAGCTGCATATAATTCGAGTCACCAGAAACTATGAAAGATTGAGAGAGAGAGAGGGAGAGGTTTATATATGTACATCTACACACACATATATACATCCACATACACTTTTGTGCGATCCTTGTTACGGCCTCCGCCGTTTCAGAAGCTCAACTAAAAACAGTTTTGTTTGCCATCTGCAGGACCTTGAAGACACGCGCGTCAAGGTCGCCGACTGGGCCTCCACAAACACACTCCCGAATTTTAGAGGGGTGAATATTTTTGGGAAGAGGACACCTTTCTTGAAGCATTCGGTAGGGGAATTCCACCATTTGTGCCTACATCTCCGGGCCCTTGCATTGTTGACCACTGTACAGGCGCTTTAGTTGCTGGGCTTCATCCCACTAGCCTGCAAGCGCTAATCGTAAATTCTGGATGCCGAGGTAATCGGTCCTGAGACTCAATACCTCAGCCCCGACATCGCCAGCCTCCGAACCGTGAGCCATAGAGACGCAGAGCCCCAAATGCACAAACCATGCGGGCTGAAGCCCTGAATAGGTCATCGACTGGGGCCTCGGCTTCTACTTCAAGCGCTACCGCATGAACGCGGCCGTGGGCAGCGGAGCCTACGCCGCCCCCGAAGTGAAGCAGTCGGTTCGTGGTCCGGGCGGCCGAAAGTAGGGTTTTGGGAATTTAGGCTTCTGGCATCTGGGTGCGTGTGCTTACATATTTTATCCTTCTCGGATAGTAGCAGTAGAAGGGTGTTAGAGGATCGGTTGGTTACTTTCGGAAATAGGCAGCTGATCAAAGAGGAGGGTAGAGATAGGTGTCTGGAGGTGAGACCGGAGGCTGAACAGGGCTGAGCCGTGCAGCAAAGCGGCAGAGACGCTCAACCCTAAACCCTAAGCGAGTCTGACATACCCCTATGCGCATAAGCTACATGCAGTCCTGCAAAACGTTCGAGATACTACCAGAGAATGGAAGAGAAGGTTTGACCTGCACATAGCTGAAATCATATATATATATATACATATACATACACCAACAGTAGAAGCTAAAACATTATCCTTGGAAAGGAGCAGAATCTTCTTATGATCCTTATCTAGCCGACGAGGTTGTTGGGATACTACAAATCTGAGACACCTTGAAGTCTTAAATTCAAAGCCCCAAGCTCCCAACCTTACCCTAAACCCCAAGCTCTAGACCCTAAACGGCCCTAAATCCTGAAGCCTTCTAAATCTGAAGCCCTGTGCAAGTAAGCCTACCCTAAACCCCAAACTCTACACCCTAGACCCTGAACCTTCAAAACACCAAAACCCTAAACCCTAGACGCCAAACCCTAAACCCTAAACCCTAAATGCATGTGCTTGAGCCTTAGCTGCCTGCTCTTTTCCTTGCTCCGCTATGCTTGAAACACTGAAGGGTGGAGGTTTTCAATGGTAGCGCCGCCTCACTCCCTGGGATGGCTGATCACAGTTCGGGCTTTTGCCTATGAGTTTGGATAGACCTTTTGTTTTCATTGCACCTGCCTATGTGGGCTTTCCATGCAGTTGGAAAAAGGTGCGGCAAAAAAAAAAACCTTAAATCCTAGATCCTAAACCGTAAACCCTAAATCCCAAACCCTGAGCCCCAAACCTCAAATCCTAAATCCTAAGCCCTAAATCCTAAACCCATAAAAAACCCTAAATCCCAAACCTTAAGCCCCAAACCTCAAACCCAACAGGCCGGGTCTACACCAGCGCCTGCGACCTCTGGAGCCTCGGCGCGATGGCCTGTGTGATGCTTACAGGCAGAGAGAAAGACATATGAGGGCTTAGGGCTTAGGGGTTTAGGGCTATATAGGATGATATATAGGGTTTAGGGTTTCCCAAAATTAGAGGTACCATTTTGGGAGTCCCTATAATAAAGACTACAGTCTTCTGGGGATATTGGGGTCCCCCCTCTTTCGGGAAACTACTATATAGGGATGGGCTCAGGGTCTAGGCCTTCGGCTTCAGACTTTGCGGTTTGTGCCAGGCTTTTCGTTGGCATTGCAAGGTTTAGAAGAGGCTTGACGCATCTTGTCTGTGGTGATGAGGGGCTTAACCCGAATCCCTAAACCCTAACCCCTAACCCCTAAACCGGCTGTAGAGGGACTAGGCGGGGAGAAGGAGAGCTCTACTTGGGTCAGAGTTTTGGGTTTAGGGGTTTTGGGTCTAGGGTTTCGACTTAGAGCACCTGCAACCTCAGTGATCCCCATTATTCACCTGCTCACGGAATTCCCCTGACCCTAAACCCTAAACCCTAATGTAATATAGTTCACACCACCGACCGTAAATCCTAAACTCCAACCCCTAAACCCTAAACCGCGTAAGCTCTTTCAAGCTTCATGGCAAGACTCCGGTTTGCCCACGTTCCAAGCCCTAGCGGTCCCTAAGGTTATATGAGCTACAGTCAATATTTCCCCCATACACTTAATGGACATGGGCTCCTTGTTAGGGATTTCTTTAGGGCCGATACCTAACTACCTGAGGGACCTTTACTTACGCTGGTAAGGGTCCCGTTTTTTGGAAGATATTGGCAGTGTCTTCTAGAGATTGTGAGGGCTTGGTACCAACTATGGAGGGGTTATATGGGGACTATATAGGTAAGCCCACCAGAAGAGCATGCAACGAGGCCTGTTTGCCCAGCGGAATCTTTGATGGTCACCTGTTTCCTAAACCCTTAACCCCAAGACCCTCATCCCTGAAGGTTTCGGTGTTCGCACACATGTTACTCGAAATAGCAGCAGCCTTTGAAAAAGGTAGTGTTTGCGTATTTGCTTCTTCTTTACGTACGTGTCCCCGGTTTTATACCCCAAACCTGCGGTGTAGTTGATTTGCTTACAGTTGCATGCCAGTTGTGGTGATCTTTCGTGGGTCGGAGGTGTCCCGAATCTGTCCAGCTCTCCTACACGTCTTGAACCCCAACTTTTAAGCTTTGAAGTGCCTTGAAGCCGCAAAACCCTAAAACCCTAAACCCCTATTCTCGAAACACTAAAGCCCTACGCCCAAAACCCTAAAACCCTAAACCCGAATGTCAGAACACTCCAGCCCTAAACCCCCGCAATTGGAAACCTAAGCTGTGGTAGGCGAGCCTCCCTACTATGGTGGGAATGCCTGCGCCGAGGTAGGGTGACAGTACCGTGTATGAGCTATAGTTCAAACTCCTTAATGGGGGCTATATAGGGGATCATATAGGGTCTAGCGTTTAAGGTTGAGGATTCAGGGTTCAGGGTCTAAACTCCTTAAAGGGGGTTGTATCGGGAATTATATACGGAGTATTACAGGGGTTGTTAAGAGGTATACTAGGAGTATAGATTCCAGTAGAGCTCATATGGGAGCGCTCCCCCAATATGGTAGCTTTATGGGATATTCATTGATAGGGGTTGAGGGGTTGGGGCGGGGTGATTGGGCGAGGGATTACACGCTGAATAATCACCGGTTTCATTCGTTTTTCATTGTCCTGCATAGAAGGTGAAAATGGCAGGTCCTCTTAGAGTTGCACGTGTCCACGCAAATTCAACATGTGTAGACCTGGTTTGGGGCTTTGGGGTTCCGTTGATGATCACTCTCTACAGTCTGTGTTTGTCCTTAGTGTAGGTATGTCAAGGCGTGGCACCTTGGCTGGATCCCCGCACTCAGCATGATGTTGCTCTGGGTATCGTGCTTCATGAATCGGCACAAGGTTTTACTTGATGTTGCTGCAGCGCTTGATAGAACAAACGCCCCAAGCTTGAGCCCCCCTTCAACCCTAACTCCTGTCCTTCTGAGCATATTATAGTATACTGTACTATAGCTTACTAGCCTTTATTATAGCTTCCCATAGTTTACTATAGCTTCCTATAGTTTACTATGGCTTACTATAGCTTCCTATGGCTTACTATAGCTTACTATAGTAGACCATTTCCAGGAACAAGACTTCGAGCCGCACGGGCCCATCTGGGACACCATCTCGGCAGATGCACGGTCCTTGGTGACCTCGCTGACGAAGCCCGGATGCTGTTAGCCTTCGGGGTGACAAAAGAGCTGCTATAACTGCTACATACTATTAGATAATAGAAAAACTATAATAGCAAACTAATATATCATAATATGCCATAAGAGTTTATGGTATACGAGTTTCTCTACAATATTATACCGTAGTATTCCGTTTATACTATAGTATGCTATGGTATACATTTATACATGTTAGCAGAAGAATTGGGAGAGGGGAGAGCTTTCCTTCAGGGTGTCTGGCCTAAGGAATTCGATTAGATTGAGGCCTGAGCTCCACTCTACCCGGTCCATGCTGGCTTATAGTATGTTATCATATTATAATAGATGATGATATATTATTTCATACTAATATATATATATATACATAGTAAATATATTGTAGTATGATAATAGAGCGCACAAAAGAAGGGTGACGTTGAATGCTTCTCCCTGATCATTCTGTCCACACATAGATTAGGTTGGAAGGTAGTGTTGGTGGGTCAGAGATGTTTCCCGCTGCCTCGCATGGCAGAAAACGCGCAGACACTCTCAACCCTCGTACCCTGAAAAACCACCCTTAATTAACTCTTTCCCCTTCACGCCTCTTCATCAAACCGAGCCCCTTCTCCTATCATCCTCCTCTTTTGAAAGTATGGTATACTATAGTATACGATAGTGTACAATGGTCTACCATAATATGCTCTGAGGAAGTGGGAGCCATCTCACCGCCCCAGCGCCGAGGAGGTCTTGGGCCATCCCTGGCTAAGGCACGCCCACGAAACCTGGGAGTTTCCGAAAAAAGTACGTGCAGCAGTTGAGGGTTTAGGGTCTAGGGTACTGGGCTGCATCAGGAGTGTTGGAGGTTATAGAAACTCCAGTCTAGACTCCTCAAAGGCTGGTTATTTGGGAGATTATATAGGAGACCATTTTAGGTCCTATTAAGGGGGATACTATGAGCTTAGATTATAGCTCATGTAAGAGTGGTTGCGGGCATTTCAGGCTTCTGGGTTTTTCTCAAGTTCCTGCAACCCTCCCTTGGGAGGGATGCGTGGTCCATAGCGGTGATTATGAGAACTACAGTCTCGGGATCTCAGGATGTTGTTTTGAAGTTATGGGAACACACTTGGGCTACTACCTCAAAATCCGGCTCGTTGAGGGGTATGTCTACCAGGCAGAGTTGTCAGAGCGAGGAGAGAGTTTGAGAGTGCCTTCGGGGAACTCATGAGAAACAGTACTCAGTATTTCAATACAAATAGTGGTGGTGCTGGCGGTGCTGCTTGTGGCATCAATGGTGGCGGTGGTTCCGGCAATGGCGGCCGCGGTGGCTGTGGTGTTGGCTGCCGTGTTGTCTGCTGCGACTAACCCTCCACGGCAATTTTCGCTAAGGAGGCATCATGACAGGATAATCCACACATGTCGTGTACCTCGTGGACATTCCGATCACCCTTACATCCGAATGCAAAAGGCGTCATCAATACTCCCCTCTATAAGCTCTAGGACCATCCTTGAAACCGATACTCTAAGCCGGTTGGGGCCCGTGGAAGGAAATTCGACGAACAGCCCAGCATCATGAGCTCCAAGACTCAGGTTCTCAAGAATCTGCAGCTTGTCACAGCAAAGGCACAGAAACTTGAGTGGGGTGTCAATTAGTACGTGTATTACTACTAGTACTGTTGTAAGACAGGGTTTCAGAAGATCTGGAAGGTCACTCCGGTCACAATGGTATGGACCGGCGATTCTAGATTCGAAGTAATCCCCCAATATTAAACCCCCCCACTATTAAATTCTCCCACTGCCATATCATATACCACAACGGGGAGTATTTAACATTAGGGGTGGGGGGGCGTGGGGGGAGGGTTTAATAGTCGGGGGAGGGGATTAGTTTCCATTGTGCCTTTCTAGAACCCGTGCCTTGAACAAGCTCTCGTAAGTTACTCGACCTCGTGTGACATGTCTGTTGCAATATGATGCCGAGATGATCCTTCCGCGCTTGGATCCTGGGTAAAAAAATCCTGTTGATAATTGTAGTTATGACTTGATTATGTATATTCGCGGGGCGTGGCTATAGCTGAGCTGTTAGCCACAAACTGCCATTGCGTTATGATTACCTTCCTCCAGGTAGGGCCTTACCCTGCCGAGTTGATGTTGAAGCTCTCTTATGAAGGCGATGCTCTGCTAGAGTCTGATGAAACAGTGCTATGTTCGCCGTCCCTTTGCCAGTTTCTCTCTTTCTTTTAAGAATAAAGAGTGCTGGCTGTTATGTACAACAGCTCTTTTGCAGTGTTCTGCCTCACGAAAAGACTGAGGCGTCGCTTCAGCAATACATCTACCTTCCTCTCGCTTTGCGCCGCATCTGTGGCACAGCAGCTTTCCCGACGTGGGCTCAAGGAGCTCGAGCAGGACCCCATTTTTGGGGGGTTTGCTGCGGCATTGTTTGCGTGTGCCTTAGAGGCTTTTGGAGCTGTTTCGCTTTGTTGTAGCAGCTGTCAGTCGCTCACCATGCTGCTGGCCATTCCGTGCTTAGATTTCAACTGACAGGAAGTTCTGGGTGTCACCTCTTCCGCTCTCATCAGAACACATTCTCCCCAGCACAAAATTCACCAGAATGGTGCAATCCTTTCGGACTACTGCGTAGCAACGGGCACCCTTCCAGATGCAGGTGTGGGCATCTCTCCAAAAAGCGGGAGGGGATTGGTGAACCTTGCAGGTCTTCAAAGAGCTGGATGCAAACGGCGATGGCATACTGGAACTGGACGAGGCCTTGTTTTAGGGGAGGTCCTGTGCATGTTTGGTCTAGGATTTAGGGTTTAGTTGCTGTGGAAAGACCCTTCTGGGGTGACCTGAGCCCATCGCCCCACAACAGGCTCAGGACCCTTGGGGGTGCAGTCGCCAACCCTGAGAGACCTTGAAGTTGAATGCCTGACACTTGCCTGCAAGGTCAAGACCTACAAATGCAGCTACACCCTCAATCCTAAACCCTAAACCCTAAACTTCCAAGGCTTCACCCTCAAACCTGCAGGCCTGAACCCCAAGAAGTTTGTTGAGTGCTCAATTCCTGTCCCGACCTTCACGTCGCAAGCCCCATACAGGTTCTTACTAAACGCATCGTGCAAAGCACAGTCATAGAGTCTTCATATCCTCAGCAACCCCTGTGGAGTCCCCGGGCTATTCAAAGCTTCAACCCTACGTCTTGATACGACTTGGGGCAGACGGTCTTGCGCTGAAGCCTTGTGCAGGTTCGTGCTGGCTTTCAGAAGATTTTGGGCCGAGGCAGCGCGCAACTCGCAGCCATGATGGAGAGTAGTAATGGTAATAACAGTACTACTGATAATACCAATAATGGTAGTAGGCTCTCAATTTTGGGTTTTTTGGGCGTATACTGTAGGGTTGCTTTAAAGGGGCTTATCGGGGTTCTAGAGGAAAGTGGAGGAGGATTTGGGGCTTCAGGGTTCAGTGCATAAGGTTTGTGACCAGTAAGGCCTGGGTTGTGATGGGGCATTTTTGGGGTGCAGGGTGTAGCGTTTAAGGTTTTAGGATTTAGGGTTTAAGGGCATTTTAGGGTTGGATCTTCAGCTTAGACTCAGGGCTGCCATTCAGAGCTAAGTGCTGGGACGTAGGTATTAAGGATTTTGGGCTTTGCGCTGAAACCCTAAACAGCCCTGAGCCCTAAACCCTGAACTCTTCAACCGAGTTGGGTCTTCAATTTGGGCATTGGGTCGCCTATCATTAGTATTACGATTATTACCATCATTACTATGATTACTACTACTTTTTCCTTTATTATTACTAGTGTTACTACTATTATTACAATTCTTAGTATTGTGTAATTAAGGTGTATAGTATGCAGAAATGCAGATGGACCCAGTGGATTGCAAACTCTGAGGTTGGAAGTTTGGGGTTTAAGGTTCAGGGTTTAGGGTTCAGTGTTTAGGGTTCAGGGTTTAGGGGTTTGGGTTGGGTACTGCCCCCACCCAGTAACAGTCTATATTAGGGGTCCTATCAAGGGCTATATATAACCGTATTTTGATTATTATCCAACCGTTACTGAGTGGGGGCAGTATCCAAGGTTTAGAGTTTAAGGTTCAGGGTTTCATGTTTCCAGATCTGACGCCCTGAAGTGCTGTCAGCCCAGATCTGCTCAAACCTTGACAAGCTCCGGGTGGCCAAGGCTCTCACGGCTAAACTGCTAGACGTCCTTCTCTCCAGACATACGCGGAAATACAAATGTATCATAGAGCCACAATTGTCCCTGCATAGAAGTCAATGTTTAATTGGGGGAGTAATCCTTCGCATATCCCGCATCGTTCCTATAAAGCCACCTTTTGTTCTATAAGATCTTGAACAATGCAACATGTACCTACTGTCTCTTGGCCAAGGACGCTGGAAGAGATCGAGGCGTTGGCAAATACGTCCTGCTGTTTGTGTTGGGTACTTCATTTGTATTCTTTGGATTTTGTTTTTGAAGGTCCAGGGGCGTGAACTTTACAAGGTCTTCGATTGAGGCAATCTCAGGGATAACGTAAGCCTCCGAGAGGGCTCACACCTTTGCCTGGGTCACTGTTGGACATGCTTTCTGTTGGAGCTTCATATCGTAGAGTCCGATAAGATTCAACAATGGCGTGAGAGTAAGTTGTGATGGTTCAACACCATACCCGAACTTCGCAGAGTTTACATCACACGAATCATCTCCCTAGTATCAAGCCCTCACCCCTCTAATATTACATTCCCAACATATGAGCCATTGTCTAAACTCCTAGTATCTCCCTGAATAGCCCCTATAGCAGTCCCATATATAATCCCCGATATATACCCCCCTTTCCAGAGTTTGGACTATAGCTCATATTCTCGCATCCCGGTATACCGTTCCCTAAACGCTAAACCCTAAACCCTTAGCCCTAAACCCTAAGACCTAAACCCAAAAACAATTGGAATATTTGATATCAGGCCGCGCGCCTCCAAACTCCAAGAGTCCCTAGGAGCTGTAGTCTAAACTCCTTAAATGGGGGGCTTTCTGGAGGGGTTTAGGGTTTAGGGTGGAAACTCCTTAAGGGGGGTTATACAGGGGGCTACTATAAGGTTTATGATGAGGGATACTAGAAGCTTGGATTATGGCTCATATAAAAATGGAGGTTGCGCTTTTTGTAGCCCCGACAAGCCCTGAACACAACATGTACACCTCGGAAGGAGATGTTCTCTCGTTTGGACATTGATGGCTCTGGAGCGGCTAGATGAATACTCTGGTGGCCAACGGGCTTTTAGTTTAGGGTTTAGAGTTTAGGGTTTTTAGAGTTTTTAGGGTTTTTAGGGTTTAGGGTTTAGGCTTGGGGCTGTGGGGTTTAGGTTTCAGCGTTCAGGGTGTAAATGGGTTTAGGATGGGGTCCAGGTTTAGGGTTCCCAAAAGCCCCCGAGCCCGTCATGATCATTGCTAAACCTAAACCCTAACCCTAAAACCTAAACCTCTAAGCCCGGAGCCCTGCAGTTGCTAGTGGCAGCAACCCTACTCCCCTATGGCTGCCATAGAGCCCTATGATCCTACAGGCACTCTTTTTGTGAGAAGTCTCTGCTTAGGCCCTTTCAGTTTCAGGAGGGCGTGCTGGAGGGGGTAGAAAGATTTATTTGGATTATTGTGGAGATTATAGCCACTATGCTGCTACAGCCTCCTTTCACGGACTGATGGTTTTCCAGCATTGAGTATGCGATGGTTTTTGTGTCACACATATCCTTGTATACCTTCAAGGAGGCCTCCTTTTGCTTGCTGAGCGGGTATCATCTGAGGCCATCGACTACACAGCGCCTTGGCAATCCTCTTAAGGTGACGTAAAGACGAAAGTCTTCAGGGTGTTTCACAGGGGGATGAAAATCCAGACTCTTGGGCCATACAGGGTTTAGGGTTTAGAATAGAAGGACCAGAGCAGGGTCTCTCACAAGAAGTAGGGAGCAGCAGCAGGCTTAGAGGCGAAAGTACTAGTCAAATTATGAGGACCTCACTCGACCTGACCCTGAATGGTGGTTTCTATAAAGCGCGGTCCCCAAAGCTCCAAACCCTAAACCCGCAGCCCTAAACTGAAAACTCCAAACCCATTGGGAGCCCAAACCGAACACCCCCATGCCTCAAAACAGTTAACCTGAAGCCTTAAAACCTGAACCCTACGCCCTAAACCTGAAGCCTTAAAGCCTGAGGAGTTCCTGGCAGCTGGCCTTGGGAATCGTGTCAACAGCGAAGCACTGGTCTCAGCCAGGACTTTTGCTGTTGGGATCCCTGGAGAAGATAGGGATTTAGGGTTTCAACCGGGTGGGTGCGTCTTTAAATGATAGGTAGATGAATAATTCGATAAATAATATATATATATATGTATGTGCCACACATGCTGTGCAGGGATGTATGGGGATGTCTAGGGAGTATAGGGGGTATCTAAGCGTTCGAGGGCTGGGAAAGTTTACGAACCTGTCTCGGAGGTTTGAAGGTTTCAGATTTGGGAAGGGCTAGCGTGAAAACCTGAATCATTCCTCAAGAGAGGCCTGTGTCAAAACAATCCCACGGTTAAGAGGGACCTTATCAGCATCCCCAATAATCACGATACATCCCCACGTTCCCTAATGGCCTTCTGTTTTGAGAAACTTCCATACACTTCCCCTTTGCTCTTGACATGATAGCCGTCTACTTTGGGAGCTGCTAGTATGACAATGATTGACCCACGTACCTGCAAAATCTACCGTAGAAGGTTTCCAAGAGAGCCACAAGCACTCCAATGTTGCGAGTCTCTCTATGCACCTGAAAGCAGCATGTCGAAACAAAAAAAGAAGGACACTCCAGCCGAGAACATAATCTCGAGCTGAATGCGAGACAAGCGCACGATTTCAAGCCATCGAGGCGCAAAACGCAACGGCAGTTTTCCACTTCGTACGGGACGCTCCCTGGAGTGCAATCGCGAGCCCAAAATGCGACGACGTTCCGTGCCTGAACCGCGGAACCGAGCCAGCGCTCCGCGTGGCTACGTCAAGCATGTCTCTCTCTCCTCTCCCTCTCTACTCCCAAATCCAGAACCCCCACAAAGTTGGCAAACTATTTGAGGAACGGTCGAACTGCAAATCCTAAATGGCTGCGAATTGCTTTAAATCTATAATCCTCCACATCATCCTTTCATGGATCTCGCCAATCAAGATCAGCAGGTCCTGCCCACTTTCACAGAATCAAGCCGCAGCTTCTCCCTTCTCCAGTTGACTGAGGCCTTGCATGCTCCCTCAGGACATCTTTGTATGCTATTATAACTGCTATTCCTACTATGATTACTACTGCTATTATTACTACTCTTGCCATGATTCCGATTATTACTACTACTATTACTACTATTATGATAGTCTATTCTTATTATTAGTATTATTACTGCTGCTATTCCAATTGTTACTACTATTCCTATAGGTAATATTATTACCCTAAACCCTAAACCCTAAACCCCAAACCCCTAAACCCTAAATATTACTATTACTACCAGTTTCCCCCTCCTCCCCAAGAGAACTTGAGCCCAGGTAGAGGCCCTCTGGGCCGCCTTCAAGGCTAGTAGGAGCTTTGGGCTTCAGGGTCTTTAGGGTCTAGGGTTTAGGGTCTAGGGTTTAGGGTTTTGGGTTTAGGGTCTTGAGGGTTGTTTTACTTACTGGTTCTTAGTAGGGAATAAGGGAATATAATCCCTATATATTAATATCTATTCCCATATTCCCTACTAAGAACCGGTAAGTTTGGGAGTTAGGGTGAGGGATAGTAGTCCCAGTGACGAGAATATCTGGTTTTGGGTGTCATCTATATGATTTTGGGGCTTAGTTTTTCAGCAGGTTGGGTGGAGGAGTTGGGGTTAGGGCTAGGATTCAGGTGAGGACATCAACTTCTGGCGCACAAACTGGTTGAAAGTCTAGGATGTCTTTTCGGGGGCACTTTCAGATGATCTTCTCAGAATGGAGACGAGGAAGGGGATCCCGACGGACTATCGCACCAGATTTCATCCTCGAACCCCAAACCCTAAGACCTTAAACCGCCTCAAAACCTTCAACCCTTTTACCCTGAACCTTAAACCATAAACCCCTACACTGTGGCGCTTCTACATCTTTGGATTCTTTGTGCTGCGCAGCTGGTCATGGCCATGCACTGGCGTTCTTGGCTTAACCCTGATGAGTGAAACCTGTAGCATCTTCTTGAAGCCAAGGTCATAGCTATACTAAGAGTCGTGATTGTAGTACTAGTAGTAAGAGTAGGAACAGAAGTAACAGTAGTTGTAATAAATGGTAAAATAGGTTTAACAGTTTCATATTAAGAATAGAAACAATGGTTATGATTGTAATAATAGTAATGAAAGCAGTAATAGGCATCAAATGCAAAAGTAGTAGCAATAGTAATGGTAACAATCTTAGTAGTAGTAGTAGTAGTCGTCGTCGTCGTAGTAGTAGTAGTGGTAACAATAGTAATGATCGTAACAACAGGAGTTTTCGCAACAATTGCAATAGTAGTAATAGTAAGAACAAAATTCGTAATAACAGTAATATTATTAAGAATGGTAAAAATAGTATGATCGTAATACTTGTACTGCAGCATGAAGATTGGCCAAGGCCTGTTACACCTTCAGTTCACACAATGGCATGACCCATCCATGGCCCTTTACACTACCAGACGCCCTTGACCCCAACTCCATTGAATTTCAGTCTTCAGGCATTTGACGTTCACGAGTCGGACGGCAACATCACAGAGGTGCGCGGTCCGCACTTTAGGTCTTAGGGATTAGGGTATTACCGACGACTTGCTGTAGGGGGAAGCCCCAAGTGAATGTCTGTGCTGCTTCAGGGCATTGTGCAGACCTGTAATTATGGGGACATTCGAAGGGTTCACGGCAAGCACCCGTAAGATGATGTTTTGCTTTTAGTGGCATTATGGCATTGTCTAGTCTGCAGGAGCGTCAGGGTTCAGCTGTGTTTGCCCAACGACCAGCTGGGAGCTTTCCACAGTGCATGTCTCTCGGCCCCCAGACGCACATAGCAACGCAGGGGGTTGATTGAGTCTATCAGCCATGATTTCCCTGATCAAGGCTTCTTCCCCTCCTTTCCCCAAACCCTAAACCACACCGCAGGCAGAGATTGCCCATGTGCTGTACGAAGCAGGCGCAGCTGCAAGGTTTTTCTTCGGTCAGGATAGCTCCAGCGCCACAGGTTCAAGGAGTAGTAGTATTTCATGATAAGCCCATGTAGAGGACCAAAAGGGCTCCATGCCACATCTACCAAGAAGAGCCGTCTTTCACAGATAGCTGTCGGATGTTGCAAGCATGGAAATTTGAAGGCTTGTTTCGGTATAGGGGTGAACGTCACGTGGGCCACCGCGAAAGTTTCCGACAAAAGGAGAATCGGACGGGGCTGTAGGCGTCTCTTTTTGTTGGTTTTTGTGCAGCAGTTCTGATCCCCTTTTGCTAAACATCTTTCCCAGACAGACACACGTCCAGTGCAAGTGGAAGATGTTAGATGATGCGTGAGGATCAGCTTTTCTGAGTTCGGGAAGGCGCAGAGGGGCACCCAACCCATGACTATCTTGGGGCGTTTTCTCAAGATTTGGGGTAGTGTTCTTTGGATATGTGATATATATATACATACAAAAGAGTGTTTTTGGATGTATACATGCATAAAGGGAGACTTTTGACAATGCCCGCAAATCAGATTGGGGAAGCACGTAACTCTAAACCCTACAGCTCCGATGGCCGGCCCAGTTGAGGTGCTGGTCGTGTGTGGTCGGCAGACAAGTGCCAGGACCCATGAATATCCGTTGGGATGCAAAGGGCTTTATGTACTATAGTGTAAACTCCTTAAAGGGGGACATATAGGGGACTATATAGGGGAGGATTATAGGACTTATTAAGGGGGTACTAGGAGTTTAGATGATGGCTCTTATGGGGTTTTGGTTTAGTACATAGGGAATTTATGGAGGATACATAGGGCTATGTAGGGGTGTAGAGGGGTTAGCGTTTGGGGATTAGTCTCTCCCAACCTCCATGGAACGCCATGTGAAACAAAATCTTCCTACATACTACGTAAAGCGGACCGCTATAATCCTTTTTGTTGTCCCAGTACTTCCACATGGCTTCTATCCTAAGTGCATTGTATGGTGAGAAAGTGCCGTACGAGCACGTTTTCGAAACGGCAGTGGTCATTTGGGGTTGAGGGTAGTGGCATGAGGTCGGACTGCGCCTTGGGTTCTGCTTGAGTAGCGTTTATATTGGGGTTATATTTGGGTTATGAGATGTTCAGAGTACGCGCTGGCTTTAGCCTCAATAGGCCATGTCTTGGTAAAGGGTACGGCCTCTGACCTGTTCAAAGGAGCTTGCACGAGAAGTCGTGCAGCAGTTTGACAGCATCTCGGACCGCAAGGGTGCAGCGGTTTATGCTAGTATCAAGTGTCATTGTCAAACTTGTGGTTGTTCATGTCCTATTTTAATGCGGCTCCTAACTCCTAAGATTTCGGGTGCCCTAGACAAACCACAAGTTTGACAACCCCCACAGGATCGAACTTTCTGGATGATTAGTTTGGTGCGTGCTTTGTGAGATTGTCCGGGAGCATTGCTGAGTGCATTTGCAGGGTATCATATTGGAGGGCGAGATATCTAGATTCTACCCTGCGCGAGCGCCATACTCAAGGCTATCTCTAGAATTAACTTCCAAACTGGTATACTCGCTCTTCTGCAAGCAGCAGGAAAGCACAGACACTTCCGCCGCAAAACCCTCTCATTCCAAAACTGTTTGTTTTCATCTTGGGCCCGCCGAAGCCCTAAACCTTAAACCCCTTTATTCTTTGCCACCAGGACACTTCAAAGTTGCGGGTCTTTTTGAGTGGTTTTTGATCACAGGATTGCGGAGTTTAGGAGGCGTGGGGTTCTTCAAAATTACATGTTTCTTGAAACTACATGTCCCATGTCAGGTTCCTAGTTGTACTAGTGACTAGAGACGTCCGTCCCCCCTGCAGTAATAGCCCTTCAATATGGAGTTAATATGGCCCGAATCTACCTACAATAGCCTTGTGGAACCGATCACTGGGTCTGTTTGACCCAAACCAGAGATTACAGTATGTTGGGGTCTACAAGGGGAGCCTAGCTTTGAGACAGGCTCATAGGCATGGGTCAGGCATCGGTTTCCTTTGAGTCTGCAAAATTTTCTGCGAAATTTTGAAACACTACTAACAATCATGCTCCTTTAGGGGGACCCTGTAAGTTCATATGCTCCTCGTAAGACAACAGGAGAGGACCAGACAAGTTTGGCCAGGAATTTCGTGTAAAGTCCTGCCGCACCGTACTCTGCGGAGTTCCGCGGAGTTACGGACCCGCTTGTAGCTTGAGAGTCAATTCAAACAAGTCGACAGAACTTCTACACTCCGAAACTCACATGGAACACAAAGCCTGCAGTCAAACAGAACCGCAGTCCTTGCTGGGCTCTTTCCGAGGATAATTACCAGTTACTTTGGAGGGCACATGAAACAGATCCTCCCCTGCCCAGCCCCACACCGCAGGTCTCATGTTTTCAGCGGACAGCTGCCATATCAAGCAGATCGAAGTATGGGATCGCAGTGTGTAGATATCCTTCATTTTGGAGCCTGAAAAGTGAGCAGCACTTATCTCGCATGTTACTTGTATCCACTGCAGAACCGGGGTGAAAGGCATTTGCACTCTTGTAATGCAGCCTGCAAAGCCAGAAGGATCTTTTGCATCGCCTCACTGGTGCTTAAAGGAGAGTGGGGGGGGGGGGTCCGGGTGATGATCCTGATACAATTCCCATATATACCCATATTATAGTCCCTGTGTCCGCTCCCCCACTCCTTCTAAAGCGCCAGAACGACGCAAGGCCTAGGGTTTGGAGAGCGCTAAGGAGATGGAAATGGCTCGCTGGATTTTGATGAGTGGCTGGAGATGATGAAGCGGTGGGCATCTTACCATCGGGTTGGGTTATCAGGGAGTGGAAGGAGACAAAACCCTGAAGAAGGGGCCCGGCTAAACGTTATGAGAAACTTTGTTTTACCACAGGCTCCGTGCAGTAAGAGCTTTGGGTGTGGGGTTGAATGTTGAGGCTTTCGGGGCCTTGTGCTTACGCTCAGGATTGGGAGTTGAGGAATTCTGGGTTTGGGGGGCTTGCAGTGGAGGGGGTGATGAAAGCAGAGCCATAACGCATTGGATGCTGGGAATGGTGGTACGAAAGATGGCCAAATCTGTTCGGGTAGGATCTTCACGAGGAGATGCACAGGACTTCAGCGTTTGCTGCGCCAAACGGAATAGTTTGGATAAGTAAGGTACTGCCCCTACTCTGTACAAAGCGTAGTTATATATAGCCCCTATTATGACCTCTATTATAAACCGTTACAGGGTGGTGGCAGTACCCAATGGATAAGGCTTTTTTGTAGGGCTTCTGGCCCCCCACCCCTCAGCCCTAGACCCTAAACCTACATCCGAAACCCTAAGCCCTTAACCCTAAACCCTAAACCCTAAACCCTAGACCCTAAACCCAAAACCCTAAACCCTAAACCAGGGCTTTGCCTCCCCACCCCCGCCGGCTGCTCGTCAAGCCAAACTGGGAGATTCGTGTCTATTCATTCGTAACCGGGGTTGAGCAGGAGATGGAGTCAAAGTTTAGGGCTTAGGGTCTGGGGCTTAGGGTTTAGGATTTAAGGTTTAGGGTTTAAGGTTTAGGGTTTAAGGTTTAGGGTTTAGGGCTCAACCCCAAACCCCATATATACCCAAGAGTATATATATATATATAGGGTCATATAGGGGTTATATAATATAGGGGTACATAGCGCCAAGAATGGAGAAGCAAACGGACAAAAACATTGAACATGAAACGACTGCTGGGGTTATATAGTGGTTTATATAAGCTGTTGTCAAAATTAGCCGTATTAAGGGACCCTTGCCAGTGGACATAGGGGTCCCTCTTGTAGTTTAGTATAGTCCTGAAAAATTTGAATCAGGAACCCATGCCCTGAAATTATGTAGGGAGCGCTGCTTGTAGCTCATATATACTTGAGAGCTTATGAAAATCCGAAGCATTCATCAAAGCCCTAAACCCTGTAGTCCCCCTTAAGTAGAATATAGCTTTGGGTATATTATAATAAGATCCCCGTATACCCCATATTCTATCCCTAAGCCCTAAACCCTAAATACCATATATTCTATCTACTTAAGGGGGGCTATAACCTTGACATGCCGCGGAAGCCGCTTAGCCGGCTGCACCTGAACATGGGGCACTGCACGGCCCCCTTTTTTTGGGATTTGCGTTAACAGTATAGTCCCCCTAAAGTAGATAGAATAGAGAGTATTTAGGGTTTAGGGTTTAGGGCTTAGGGATAGAACATGGGGTAAATGGGGATCTTATTATCATATACCCAAAGCCATATTCTATCTACTTAAGGGGGACTCTAGCCTGAAGGCTGCGCCGGAAGCAAAAGTGGAAGTCGTAGTGGCTGTCCTGAAGACGGTAGACACAATTTGCTTCAACAACCCAAGATGTAAAGCCCTAAGCATCATCCCAAATCATTTGCTGCTAGGAACACTGGCCAAATTCCTCTCAGGTGCAGTGGTGATGAGTCTCCCGACGCAAGCAGGCGCCGATGGATACCTCAAGCCCTGGCTTCCGGTTCAGATTTGTGACTAGTTGTCATCATAGCTCAGATGTAGCTGTGGACCACGAAGAGAATGAAGAAGGGGCAGCAGCATCAGAATGATCAACAGCAGCTGCAGCAGCATCATCAGAATGATCAACACCACCCCAGCAGCAGTAGCAGCAGTAGCAGCAGTAGCAGCACCAGCAGCAGTAGCAGCAGTAGCAGCAGTAGCAGCAGTAGCAGCAGTAGCAGCAGTAGCAGCAGTAGCAGCAGTAGCAGCAGCAGCAGCAGCAGCACCAGCAGCACCCGCCGCTTCAGCAGTGGTACTGATGCCACTCATAGTAAAGTACAAAGCGCAATCGTGGCTGTAATCCATGAGTCCTGAAATCAGGCTTTCCGCTGATGGCAGTGAGCGGTGCGTGTCTTTGTAGAGGTCTCGGAGTCGCATCACACCAGCCAAATCATGATAGTATAGGGGGGTTCTATTGGGATAATGGAAAAGAAAAATGGAAACTAGGATTTAGGGTTGAGGGTTCATTTTTTAGGGCATAGTCCCCCTTAAGTAGATAGAATATGGAGAGGATTCAGAGTCTTTTGGGGATTCGTCGTGTCCGCGCCCGAAAGACAAGTTAGACATTGCGGTACATAGGGGCTTGTTGTGTTTGATCACGAATGTAAGCTTTTCCCCTCCCAGAAGAGTAGACATCCCAAACCAAGGATTATCTAGGGAATCTAGGGCTGTGGTCCGGCTTTTCAAGGGCTTGCGAATTGAAAAGAAGCTGGCAGGTTTGGCCGGGGGGCGTGGTCCGGCAGTGCAAGGTTCTGTCAAGATTTTCAAGAAGTTGGAACATGAAGCTACAAGAAAGAAAATGTCTTGCAGATGCACACGTCAAGGGCCCTAGTGCTCAAATCATGGGGGGCATGTACCAATCACTGTTCAGGCTTCAGTATTTGGTATCTTAGGCCTGAACAGGAGCATATCGGCATGTAGAGCTATGGGGATCGCTAGAATCATCTGGCCAGCGACGACTTGGGACAAAAGCTCCAAGTCAGAATTTGCCGTGGTGGCATCAGGGCCTGTTGGGCTCAACCTGGTCAGGGAAATGCTTCGGGTATTATGCTGATTGCAATCGTTTGGGGTTGGTATCGAGCTGAGGGCTTAGTGCAGGGGAGAGGGGTTTCTCCGCTCACCAAATCGTTAGGGAGCACCGATTTTAGAGGTGGACGGCTTTATGACGAAGATTTTCAGAGCTGAAGGTATGAAGGACAGCACAGGCAGAAAGCTTTCGCCCTAAGCTTATCTTACTGGTTCTTAGTAGGGAATAAGACGATAATGGAATAGAATCCCTATATGATCCGCTGTGTAATATATTCTCTTAACCAGTAAGTTATTTAGGTAAGGATTTGAATCTGATCTAAGAAAATTGGAGTCGCCGACAGCTTTGTACGGAACCAAAAACATCCTACTGAAGAGGGTTACTTTCCGCCAAACTAACATGTCATAGAACCCAAACAAGGTTTCACAAACGATCTGTTCTTCTGGGACGGGGTCTTTTGGCACTCCATGTGAGTTTGGCGGAGGGAAGGTCATAATGGACGATAGAGGGCCCTGCAACGAATTCTGTCCTCTGAAAAGGGGACAATTTTGGGGTTCCATGCTAGTTTTGGGGAGGTCATGGGTTCCTCGCAATGTTGCGAAGTGTCAGTTTCTGCTTTATGCATCTGTTGGATATCAATCTGGTTAGCAGCTTGGAAAAGCTTACGCTACAACCTCAAAAGCACGCTGGCGGACGCATCGGACGCATTGAATGCTGTGGCAATCATTGTTTTAAAAGATGTAATTTGCCCGTTTTCGCATGTGTCAAGTGCAGTTCTGAGTATAAGAATGCCTCGTAGATGCATCTGTTCCCTGACCGCAGCCTCCTGCAGTCTGAAGGACGAGTGGGGGACATAAAGGTTCCTGAGCCACGAGGGAGTTCAGACTCCACGTGGCCTCCAAGTGGCCTGCTACACTCCCCCAAACATACGCGGACCCCTGATACAGATTGCAGACCTAATACAAGGGCCTGTGTTGGATCTTTTGCAGAATAATCTTTAATCCCCAAGAAGGACCCCCCCAAATTCCTATGTATTCCCGGCGGTCCATGTTAGTTTAGGGGAGTATGCTTCGCATGCTCTGCTTGGCTCGAGGCATACCTGAGGTATGCACCTCGTTGCGCTGGAGGCGGCGCGGGCGCGCGCATGTCAAGGTGTCATTTGAGTACGTACAACTTGCAATGGGGAGGCCATAGCCCCCCAACATGAAGCAAGATTGTGGCTATAAGGCTTTATAAGAAGTATATAGTTTCTTCTGGGCTTAGGGCCTAGGGCTTGGGTTGCGGATTTGGAGCTTAAGGTTTAGGGTCGAGCGAACTGGACTACAATTTTTTACAGTTTAGAGCTTCCCTGGACTCGCCAATGTACTTCTGTTTTGGGTTTGGCATGCTTTTTTGGTTAAGATTCCTGAGAGGGCAGCCAGAAAAACAAGACGTGGCAGGGTCAGGGTGTAGGGTGTATCCCCCTTAATAACCCCTATAATAGTCCCCTATGTAATTTTTTACGGGTTCTGAGAAGTCTGGAGAGATTCTCAACGGCCGCCTCGGCGAGTTCCTTTGTCCCACACCGCGGCAGCAAAGACTGCCGCCAAGCGACCAGCTTAAGCAAGTAAGAGCCGCTGTCAAAGAGCTTGATTCTTCATTTAGCATGCTGTGGGTAGATTATCGAAGCTGTACCCATTTTGTTTGAAGCAAAGAGTGACATGTAAGGGTCATGTAGGAAAGGTGCGTTGGAGCTCCCCAGGAAGTGCTGTTTGGCAGCGGTTGCACGAGGCCTCCAAAGGCTTAGTTTCCAGCATTTGCTGCTGGATGGTTCCGCTGCATAGATATGGCATCGGTGCTTTTGAGAGGTACAACTACCGCGAGTTTGCCATTTTACTACTACTCCTACTCCTCCTCCTCGTACCATTACTGTTCATACCAATGAATGCTAATGTCATTTCTACTAGTACGCTTTTGTGGTACCGAAAGGATCTAACAGAAGCCTGTAACTTTAGGGGGAGAGAGGGAGTCTATTCTGGCATCTGGGCATGTGTCAGACTTCAGGTACTTCCGTATGCTTTCCGTAAAGATCACAAACATAGGCGTAATCCTTTTTCTGTGCAATCCTTTTGCGATACATCCCAATCTAACATGTGTATGATCTAACCCATAGAAAGCCCTCATATACTCCTCCGGTACTTGCTATGACATCCTAAGACGGCACCCAAATTTTTGAGACTCCTCGCCTTCAAGCAACTCCAAGCCCCAAATCTAAATCCCAAGCCGCTGATCCTAAACCTTGAGCCCGGTGCGCCCCCATCCTTAAACCGCCCGCAGACCCAAGCCCGAAATCCTTATGGAGCCTATCGGACCTTACAGTCCTAATAAATCCCTCTCTCGCTCTCTCTCTCTCTCTCTCTCTATATATATATATATACAGATTCTTATATCTCGCTATATGTCCTTATCTGGCCCCTAAATTTCCTAAACCTTTAAACCCGGATCCTTGAACCCTCAAGAGCAGCTCGGTGCCTAAGAGGAGGCAGTTGCTGAGAACTTTTCGGGAGTCCAAGGATCGGTTTAGGGGTTACGGTTTAGAGTCCAAGGGTCGTCTAATACTGGGAGGTTCATGGGACTTAGGTGCTTCCAGAGGGAGGTATAGACATACATGTAGGGAAAGGGGTTTCTATGGGAAAGTGGGGACAAAAGCTAGAGCTCGGGGTTTCGTGCTTACTTGGACGCTCAAGGGGCGTAGTAACTAAGCTCACATCTAGGCCCATGGACTCGATCTAAGGAAGCCAGCATTGTACATTGACAGGGCGAGCTACGACCTTTACAGAAAGATGATCACAACCTTCGTCAGAGAAGGCAGCCTGGAATTTCAAAAGTCAGCTGAGATCCACGTCGCCCTGGGTGCCTCTAACGTACCACTCAGTCAAGGAGTAACTACAAGCTGGCCCGGGCTTCCGAAGCAAGTTCCTTGGCTCTAACGAGTGGATGATTATGGACACCTGAGAAAAAATGATGGCGTTGCGTGGCACCAAGTCATGCCTCCAAGCAAGACCCAATCCCCAAGCCGCTATTCATGCTACTATTTCCGCTTCGTCGCCCAAAATAAAAGCAGCATGGTAGATTCGGGGAACGTGCACTATGACTATGAGAAGGGCGGCGTGCTTTGTTAGTGGGGTAGTGGATTATGTTTCAGATTTGACCCTTAGCGCTAGCCACCACGTTGCACGGCAATACGCGGCAACAGCACGCCGTCTGCCGATTATGAAGCTCCGGCCCAGAGACGTCCTCCGGCACATCGAGATACTGTATAGTTATATGGCTGATACAGCATGCGCATGTTATGCTTGGTCTACAGGTTGGTCTGGGTACAGCTTGAACATGCAACCCATGATTTCTCTTCACCAACGCGAACGTAAAAAATCTACTGTGGACCCGAGCCCCAAAGTCTCCATCCCGTACACTTAAACCCGCCAGCTTTCAATGATTCGACCCTTAAGACCCATCATATCCAAAACTTCCTCCACCAGACCAGTAACCCGACAAGGTCCCATAGCCGTTGCCGTTGCCGATGATGCTGATTTCCACTGCTATTAATATGTCCTCCATTGCTACACGTTGGTCTAGCTACGATCGCCTTGCCATCCGCCAGGGTGTGGACACTTCTCAGCCTCGTTGCAAGTGGCCTGATGTTCTTCACCGGCGCACTCGGTTGGGCTTGGAGCTCAGGTGTATGTATGTGGGGATTGGTCTAAATTCNNGGTTCCCATTATAATACGGGGCCCTCTACAAATTTCCCCCATTTTGGGAACAGTAATTTAGGGAAACTACCATGTGCTTTGGGTTCAGGGTCAAGCCTTTCAGGGTCAAACGTTCAGGGTTCACGTCTGTCATTTTTCATCATCGCATGATTCGCATACGTTCTGCAGATATTCGGCCTGGCAGTTCAACCTTCTAAGATTTTGAAGCACCCGGAGTCTACCTAGAGGAATTGAGCTTAATGCCAATCCTCTTAGAACGTGAAGGAGTCATATTAACAGGGACAGGGATTTCCGGAAACTAGAGGTCGGTTTTGCGGGTCATAGCATCTTGGGGTCTGTTTTGGGCCCGTCTTTATGGCAATTCAACAAAAAACGCAACACTGAGTAATATTGGGATGTAGCAGAATCTAGCATATGTGATGGCATCAGCTACGCAGCTTTACATCCCCAACGTGAATCCCCCGCCCAGAAAATGACAGTCTGGAGCGTTTCATGGAAAAAGGGGCTGTAGGTTTTAGACGGCCGTAGGGTTCAGGATATGAGGCAGTCCTTATGCTTATTGGTCGTCAGCAGGGAACTGGCCCTTGTGAAGTCTGGATAAAATAGTAGTTTCCCTTTCCGCTCCTTCATTCCTTCCTAGCCAGCAGTAGGTCCCAGTGTTGCAATTTTCCCGAGCCTCCTGAAGAACGAATGGAAACACTTCTAGTCAAACTCATGGCTGTCTACGCTGTGCCTCCACACTCCAAACCCTTCAACGCCAATATACTGCCCTAGGCAATCACATAGCAGACCCTATACTTGACCTTTAACCCTGAAAACACCAAATCCCAAACCTAAAGCCCTATACCATGCACTCCCTACCCTAGATTCCCAAACCTCCAAAGCCCAACCCCCAAACCCTAAGCCCCTTAGTCCCAAACTCGAGTCGCTACTGAATGCCGCAGGTTTCTCAGGCAACGCGCTCCCTCACTGGGACCAGTGCTGCTTGGCTGCGTTCTTGCTATATAGGGGTTATATAGGACTGTATGTGGATTTCAAGGGTTTATATATGTATATATAAGTATGTATATATATATGTATATTAGGGTTTGTACAGGTTGATACATGCTCCAGCAGAAATTTGCCAAAAGATCTGAGAAACGGATTGCAAATGCTGGGTCTGACGTCCTGGAACCTTGATCCCTCAAGAAGGACTTCAGAGCACTGCGCAAATAGCTGGATAGTTGAAAGGGATAATTAGCCTAGACAAGGTTATAAGTTAACCGTTATAGACGATCATGGTTATCTTACCAACAGCCGGCCTCACCTATTCAAGAATCAGCAAGTAATCCCTGAACCCTGAGAACTCAACACCCTAAACCCTCAGACCCCGAATCCCACACCCTGAGAAGAATCAACGACGGGCAAGCCGGCCTCTGCCGAGGCCTTCAACCTTTTGGCTCACAACTCAGCTGCAGCAGGGTTTCGTGGTTTGGGGGTTAGGGGTTTAGGTTTTGAGTAGGTCTTGGAAGTCTTAGACAGGAAATTTTGGTATTCTTGTAGAAAATTTTCTTGCGTCCGTGTATAATGGATCCTGGAAAGCTCTTCAAGATATTGTTTTGGTTTGGTTCTAAGTGGGTATAGGCTTTAGGGCCTACTTTTACTTCCATCTGTATTGTTTGTAGGATTGGTACTACGTTGTTTCTCGAGAAGGCTCTCTATGCCATGGTTTCAATCTTTTCACAATATCCGTTTGTTGATGACTGTCGACTCATACTGTTACCTCCTCTTGTCCAACTACCACCGCTCGAACCCCTCGACATGAACACCGAACCCCTTGAATTTACTTGCAGGCCGTGCTCCTAGCTATTTTCTTCCTCGCGCGCGTGAAGCCGGTCAGCAATTGAGTATACAGATGAGCCTCCCTCCCCCTCCCAATATATATATATATATGTAGATATATGTAGATATATGTAGATATATGTAGATATGTGTAGATATATGTAGATATGTGTATATATATCTAATATTATATATATTACATATAATATATATACATATATATATATACATACATACACATACATATCCCAAATATGGTGCCAATATGCACAAGGGGAATGCTTCCTGGAGAAGGTGGAGAGCTTCATCATGAGGCGAGCAGATTATTGATTGTGAAGGCCGGGTGGCTTTTACAATCATCCCTAAACCCCAAAACCCTAATCCTAGGGTTGTTTCCATTTTCTTTTCCATTTGATTCTCCATATTGGGGGATAAAACAACCTAAAAGCCTAAACCCTAAACCCTGATGGCCCCCTTTGGTGGATATCTCGGTCCTTGCGGCCCAGGGCTGAGCCTGAAAACCTACACCCTAAACGTAACCCTGCAAAGCTTGTGTAGCAATTTTTCATCCAAGGAGCACGATGTACACCTTGCGGCCGTTGTGGGACGCCTAGCACTCTTTGAAGTATACGTCTCATTCCGTACCTCTAGATCCAGCCCCCCTGCGCTAGAACGATGCTCGCCACAAGCCACCGCTCTCAAAGTACTCATTCTCAACAGCATACCACTGCCTTTCCACAAAGTACCAGTCGTTCCATTTTGTAGTCAATGTTTGTCCTGGTTGACGTTGAGAAAGGGGGGAGAGAATCAATTCAGCGCGAAGGGCAGTGGCAATTGGGATCAGAGGACCGACTAAGCCGATAGTGAGATCCCAAATGAGAAGAAGATGTCGACTGCGCATCTTAGAAGTAAAGCTCATGCAGGGTTTAAGCCACAGCCCTTGAGACCTCGCCAAGGCTGATGAGTGTTGTGGATCGTGAGCTGGCAGAGTGGTGTGGGTACACCAGCAGGCCCAAGCTATCCTAGCATGGGGATTTCGGAAACTCATGGTTGCTGCTTTCTGGCTCCCTCCGGATGTGTTAGGCATTTTTTTGGGGGGTTCTCAATTTCTGGAAACTGCCATGTGCTTTTCTTCGGAAAAGTTGCCACGCCGGTGCCTCAGAATGAACTGCAAAGTCCCATGACACCATGCCCTATATAATCCTAACACACTAAAGTAGTTTCCATTTTGTTTGCCATTATCCCTGTATAACCCCAATGCACTATAGTAGTTCTGCAGCATTCTTAGCTGGAAGAGTCCCTGGCCCAGGGCAGGCAGCCTTGCTTACTTATACTGGAAAAGCAACCTCGCCTTGAACGGTTTAGGGTTTAGGGGATAGGGACAGGTAGAGGTTTTGTTCTGGTGCTGGCGTTCTAGACGGGTCCCCTTGAGAGCATGAGTGAGTCTATGATTTAGGTGTCCTTTACAGTGTGAGCGTGGCTGGATATCTCGACCCTTCTTTTCCACTGAACCCTCCTCTCCGAATCCTTCCCGTATCTGGGGTACATGGGGATCTGATTCTGACTTTTTCAGAATTCCATATTCTTTCTGCTTGAGGGGGACTGTACGTAATAAGCTGTCCCAAGCTGAAGCTATAACCCTCGAAATCACGTTCCCCTCCTCTCTCTAAGCAACCATATGCTGCTACAGCCACAATAAGAAAGGGCGAGATCCTGTCTACAGGACGTTGCCGGTGGTTCATCCGCTGCCCAGGAAAAGCACTTGACGCCGGCGGTCCAAATACGCCTGAAAACCCCGCCTAACTCTCAAGCTGCCATAACTTAATGCTAGAGGATCCCTAGCCCTGGCGCTGGTATTTCTCCTGATTTCTGCGTATGGGCTCTCACGCCCCCATAAACAACCTTTCTGATTTACAGCGCTCCAAATCAGCCATTGCGTGCAATTTTGAAGTCAGTCCTTTGTAGCCGCTGGATTCTGAAACTCAGCTCGTCACCTTTCCATGTCGCAGGATAGTGTACAGCGCGGAGCTGAAGTGCGAACGTTCGCATCTCATTCGACAGCGGGCTTCGCAGTTCATGGCTTTGCTAACGCCAAACCCTAAGCCCTATATAGAAAACAATGGGATGCGGCAGCGGAGTACCTTCGCAGAGGCATCGGTGGATTGCATTCTGACATGGGCTTCTAAAAGAATACAATAAGAAGGCTGTTCCATGAGGTAGATGTGCCGCGAAGACTGCATGACAGCGTGCTGCAAAATTGATGAATAAGGTGTGTAAAACTCTCGGTCGTGTCTTGTTTAGACTTGCGGCTGTCACTAGTCTCCGCCTATGGCTAGTGCTGTCACTTGCATGCCGGGTCAGTTAGAAGCTATAAGAGTGCAACGCGATGGCAAGCAAAATTGATCATTTTACGGAGATTGACACGGCTATGACCCTTAGGCGTTGATTTCTTCCTGTTGTTCTTGTGGCATTGGATGCAATCACATTTTTACCATGATACCCAATAATATAGACGCTGGTATAAACTAGCTTGTTCTTTATCCGTTTTGGCGACTGTTGGGGTATCGGCAAGTATATTGAACATTGAGCTTCCAATCGGAGAGACCATCAATCAAACACCATGGGTCATAATTATGGGTGGCTCGTGATAAGCATGGCTCCGTATGCAACTGTTCAGTCATTTTGTGTGCGCTTTCCGCGTTAGCAGGGACCTCCGAGGTCTGTGACATGCCAACCTCCCAAAACAAGACAGAAAGCGTAAAACCACATACGTATCCTCCAGTATACAGGTCCCTTTTCCCTAAACCCTAAGCCCTGTACAGTGTCATCTAGCATACAAGTCCCGGATTGAAATCGTGGAGGGCCTCACTTATGGAGTCCCCGTACATACATGGTTCGAAGGATAATGTAGACCCTTGATTAATAAACATTCTCATTTTAAGGGTCTTAATATTTGGATCCCTATTATAATCCCTATATAGCGGACGGGGTTTATTAATCAGGGGTCTACATATTTCCGAGTGCGCAATGGCACTCCTAATTTCCACAGTGCTCTTGCTGCTGAGATAAAGACTGGATGGATGATTTCCCGAAGAGCGAATTGATGGAGTGTGGGCCGGAGACCGGCGGTTTAGGGCTTCAGGGCGCGGTGAGTGGCTCAGGATTTTATAGGGTCAGAATCTCGATGTCATGTGGGCTTCATGGGGTCATGCATCTACGTGTGGGATGCATGGGCTCTATGAGGCTCAGGACTTATCTTGACCACTTGGGTTCTGTAGAGTTGATGAATGAAAGCCGCAATTCCTTCAGGGTCTCGTTGGATAGGCTCTGCTGGAGGGCCTCAATCATGAACTGGAGGGTAGGCCAGGATAGGCCTGGGAAAGGTTGAAAGCAATCAGGTAGCAAGGAATCATCCCGTCCTCTGAGCCCCTGAGCCCCAAACATTGCATGATGATTTCTGCTTGCAGGAGTGCCAATCCCGAGTTGAGATTTTGAGAGAACTCGGCCTGCTCCTTGGGCGTTCCGTTTGAGGTTTACGGGTTTGGGGTTTACGGTTTGGGGTCTCTGTGCGGAAATTGCTTTCTGCGTGGAACCGAGACAGCAGGTTTGGGAAGAGGTGAGGTCCGCAGGTGCCTCAGTCCACACTCCCCACTCCCGAAGCCCTGAACCTCCCTGAACCTCACCAGCCACAGAAGCATGCTAGCTGAATGAAAGAAGGGAGACGGCGTTACATTATTTCCAGATGCTCATCAGGATGATCAGGTGCAAAGTGCAACATCAAGTCCCCTCTCGGCGACCAAGGTATTGCCACATAAAGAACCCAATCCCAAGTCCTCTGCCGTGAACCTTCAGTATAGTGAGACATGCAGGCTTTGTCTGTTAGCCGCACGCATGGTGCATGCAACGGTTTCAAGCTTGAGCAGGAGGCAACCCCCTGCAAGAGGATTTCGTCGTTGTTACATTGAGTACCATTGGGTTCAGCGCAGAGACGGCTACAAATCAGACCCAAACCTTCGACCGAAATCCCACATCCTAGATTCTTTAATCTGGCAGCTGAAGCTGAGGTGGCTGTGAATACCTGGAGAGGCCCTGCCTCTACTCCATCTGATCTACAGTCTTAACTCCTTATGGCGGGTTATATGAGGGAGTATTATGGCGGTCATTAAGAGGGATACTAGGAGATTAGACTGTAGCTCACCTGATCGCGTGCCTGCATGACTTCTGTTCTTAGCAGCACGGTCACTGCTCACTGGCTCAGCAACCTCTACAAGCTACCAGGTTCCTAGCATCATTGTGGCGCTTCTATTGTACTTATGTCTTGTCATGCCCAGCACTTTTGTTAGCTTGGGCCATGCTGCTTCTTTCTATTGAGTTCTATTGTTATCACCGCCTTTTTCTCCCAGCGCTAGCAAGAATGTCAGCTCTGTCTCCGCAGCTACCAACTTAATTGGTCAGGTGCGTTTGTTGATTTTACTACTATTAATGGCACGGTTGCATTTGCCGCTATTGTTATTGTCATTGCGAGGCATGATATCGCCACTTGTGTCGTTGTATCCTTGTCTTCACATGCGCCACCATCTTCAATAACGCTGCATGAACCTGAAACCCCAATCCGTAGAGATATCAGTTGTTCACTCTTGGCAGCCACAACACTCATAGCATGTTTTCCACCATCGCAGCCGCCACCATTGCTTTCACGAAGATTCCAACTGGTTTCGCTGCTCGGCATGCCATAGGCACCAAAGTCCTTAATTCTGGATAGTTATCGTGACTCTTGTTGTCGTGCTTGTTGTCATTATCCCCCTCGCGACGGCGGCAGCAGCAGCAGCTGCTGCTGCTAGCGCTGCCGCTGCCTTCTGTGCTTCTCTGCTTCGGCGTTCGGTGGATTGGACGCTAGTGGCCGCGGCCCATGCGGGCCTTGTGGTGATGGTGGCTTTTTTCCGTTCTTGTTGAGGTACTTGTTGTATCTTTTTGTAATGTTTGGTTTTTGATGCTGTTTCCCATTTCCGTGCGTGTCTGCCAAAATCATGCGGCCTTGGCGTCTTAAAGTTTTACAATGGTTGCCACGATCGTCTTGGTATGCCGGAGGAGGGTCGCCACACTTCGCTGAATCGCCGCTATGATTCGTGCTAGGATCAACGCCAGGGGCTGTTGATTCAAACGCAGCTCGAATTTGTAGCATTCAGGCCCACAAAGCTGAGAAGCTGTGTCAAACCCAGAACGTGCATCATGTTTGCGTTTGCCTGCCTTGTCTCACGCCTTCCTTGGAAGGATATGTGATGACCTTCAGTTCGTGTTTGCTGGCAACTCTGTGTGCGAGACAGTCTGCAGCTGAGAGTTCTATCGTTTGAAGGCTGCAGGCCCAGAGTTGCGTGTTAAGTGGTTAAGGGTCTTCGTAAAGCCCGAATAAGTTTCGGGCTGGGGAGCACTAACCCCGCGCGAGAATTGTGCATACAGTCCGATGGAAGACCTTGGCCGGGTCAGTGCAGATACCCGGCTCAAATTGAGGTGTGGGAACAGCTTGAGAAGCATAATAATTTGCCTAGATCTCCAAGTAACTGCGTCTTATACATATACTTGTGAGGTAGGCTCGCAACGCTCGGGGCTCAACAAGCAGTCATTAAAACATTCAGGGCCGGGATTCTTTACAGCATGGTGCCCAAACGTACATCCCAAAGCCCTGAACCCACCTTGGACGCCTTTCCATTCGTATTGTACAGCCTGATACCCGCATCCAGAAGCCGAAGAGGCCAAATCGGGAGTTAGGTTTTCCAAGCACAGGCTACAGTAAAGGGAAGCGAAGCGGCACTATCCAGTAGTAGCATGACAAAGAGTGATTATAGTAGTAACGGCAGTTCTAGTATGAGTAGGAATAGTAAGAATCGTAATGATAGACATGCTAGTACTAATAGTGCTACATGGTCCCTGGTTTCCGATATGTGGCCCTAGTATAGTATACCTCCAGAGTTGAAGGCCATCATGACAAATGTGACAGGTGGTGCTGGTCTCTGGGTATTACAAGCTAAACGCATACGTGCTCAGGTCAAGCTAATGTCTGCCAACCTTCAGAGACAACCTTACCACAAGAAGACTAAACCCAGCGCCACAAACTTGTGGAAGCTGCTGTCTGCAAAACCAGACAAACATGTTTTGATATTTCTCGAGATACATGCCCCGAATATCTTTCCCCAACATGATCCTTAGCAAAAAAATTCCACGTGAGAACCCCAATCTCCTCACCCTTGAATTGCCTCGGCCGCCAACCACACGAGCCATCCAAACAGGGGCTTTATGAGGCACCCTCATGGAGGCCTTGACTTTAGCGTCTAGGGAACTAGTGACTACCTAGTGATATGGAGGTTGCATGCAGGCACCTCTCAAGGCTCTGGGAAGCCCATTGGATCTTGGCAGCCCCAAGCCTTCACCTCCAAAGACAAAGGCTGATCTAGCCGGGCAGCTGGCGCCGAGCTGAGGTTTCTTCAAGTCTTCTGACAGGGCATTCTCAAGCTTTCAGGGCAAGAGTTTAGGAAGGATATCAGCTTGGGGCCTGTGACCTCACAAGCCGATAAAAGTAAGATCTGTAGCCATCATAGGCTTTCGCTCTCCTAGGATGACCTTCTGGTCTCGTTGGCCACACTTGGTCTTAGGCTCATGTGGACTAGGGATGCGGTTTTATGGGTGGTGACGAAGCGATGTGAGTCGGAGTCCTTTCAAGATGTTTTCTGTGGCAAGATGAGGCAACAGCTCTCTTGTCAAGAATGAAGGAAATCTGCGTAGAGGCTCTAACTCTGGATATTCCTTAACCCAACTGCTATGCCAGCTTACCAAGTGCGCCTGGCACAAGTCTAGGTTGTAACATGTTGTAACATGCATGCCGTTAAATGGTGTCATGTTGACAGCAAGAGAAGTAACAACAGGCAATGTAATCTCTTTAGTATCTCTTCGAAGCGCGGGTGCGGTGGTGGTGGCGGTGGCGGTGGCGGTGTCTGTGGCGTTGCTGGTGCAGGCGCCGGTGGCTGGTGGCGGGTGGCCTGCTGGCCGGTGGGGCTGGGGGTGGGGAGAGTAGCTGTAGTGCTAGTGCCGCAGTAGTACTGCCTGTAGTAGTCAGGGTATAGTCCCCTGAAGTAGATACCATATGGCTTTGACCACAACTTTACTAAGATCCCTGTATACCCCATATTCTATCTACTTAAGGGGGACTATAATTGTAGCGATAGTTGAGGTACCTGCACCAACTCTGACCAGCTGCAGCCTCGGCAGTTCACTTTTCTGGGTTGCTGTTAAGGAACTTAAATTAAGTTACCATAATGGGCATATATATAGTAAATAATAGGGTTTCCCCAATATAGTAACTTAATTTAAATTCCTTAACAGCAACCCAGTATACCCCTACCTAATTCCTACATCGACTCTACAAGCCGACTTGGGAGGTTTGCA
>CAJNIZ010044584.1:0-46895 GCA_905231905.1 Symbiodinium pilosum | reverse complement strand
GCGTCAGAGACGGGTAAGGGGAAGCTAGACCTTGCGGTCAAAATGGGTGCTAAAACGTTTATCATCGAGGGCGCAAGGATGCTCTCAAGAAATAAACGCGAAACACACAGCCTAGAGGAACTCTGACCAGCAATGAAAAAAATCTGCCTTCGCTGGAGTGTCCCCTCACTCCAGCCGCCAGTTCCACGTCGGGCCTCTACCCGCGAGTTACGTGATCACTTAGTTGAGCTAGGATTGTTGGGTCCTGAGGAAAAGAAGCGGGCCGAAGACCGAAGAGAATGCTAAGAAAGCTTTGAGAGCTCAGAGCTCAGGAACAGGCGAAGTAAGATCCGTTAGCGTGAGTGAGGAGCCGGATCGAAAGAAGCAAAAGAAAGAGAAGAAAGAAGAGGATAAGAGAAAGACGGAAGAAGATGAAAAGAGAAAGAAGGAAGAAGATGAAAAGAAAAAGAAAGAGGAAGATGAAAGGAAAAGGAAAGAATTGGAGGAGCTGAAAGAGCGACTCCGTGCACAATCTGATGTTGCTTTATACAGTTACCTTTTCAAGGAAAACTACAGGTGCGCAACGGCAACTGCGCTTGAGCAGCAATCCAAATACGAAAAGAAACTTCGATATGATATTCTCGAGCAGACACCCAACTACCAGGCAAGGCTTAGAGAAAGCTTGGAGAGAAATGCGCTAGAGATAGAGTTCCGCAAAGAGAGAGTTAGCAGAAAAGAAGAAGAAGAACAAGTGAGAAATGAAAGGCAGGACGCCCCGGAAGCCGAAAAAGTTCGCAAGGAGACTGAGGAGAAGGAAAAGGAAGCTGAAAGATTGAAGCAGAAGGAGCAGCGAAAGGCTGCGCGAAAGGCTGAAAAGGCTTCGCGCAAAGATGAAGCGCGCAAAGAGAAGGAGGCCAGAAAGGCCGCAAAGAAAGAAAATAAAAAGGAGTGAGGACTTTCATTCCTCAGCTTTGGAAAGTTGATTCGAATGCCTGTGATGTCAAAGAAGTGGAAACACTTCGAATGATTTGAATCGACTTTGATCTGAAAGGATTAGATCCTTTAGTCCGTAGAGCTGTTTAAAAGAAGTATGAGGAGCCCGTGATTCAGTTCACGATGAGGAACCCGTGATTAGGTTCACGAAGATGCAATAAAGTTGCATGTTTCACCAAGCGTCGCGTAGTGCGATGAAAAGGTAGTTTTTTCCGCATTTCTTTGGAGAAGGATGTGGATGCAACCAAGAGTTAAGTCGACTTTTGGAAAGCGGTAGAGACCTTGCCGCGTGCGCGTGAAAAAGAAGTGAGCCGCAGTTTTTAGTTTGAAGAACTTTGGTTTGGTTATGAGGTCGAGTCATCTATGACATGATCGTTCGAGTGGTTGATTTTGATTATCCGTTTTGGCGTTATGGCTTTTCAAGTCTTCGGCGACTGAAAGTGGGCATGGCCCAAAACAGGTTAGTTTCAAGCGACTTTTGAGTCGATCAATGGCATGGTGATGGATTGATTCTGTTGCTTATTAACGCCTTAGATGTGATTTCGAGAGTCAAGTTGCATCAGACCGTTCAAGTCCTCACAAGCCGTCCGAGACGGGTATGATGATCGATCCTTGAATGATTGAGTCTTGATGATAAGATCTTGGAACTTTGAACTGTTAGAGTATGATACGAGTGGGAGTTATGCCCATGTACAGTTTGAGTTCGACATTGGTGGATGAAGAGCACCATGCAAGTCGAAGAGGGCGCAACAAACATTTCGATTGTACATGTGCCCAATGTGATCCTAGTGTAGCAGCATGTTTCACTCTGCTATTTAGGCTCAAACCCACCGGCAGACCGTAGCTGCAGTGCGTAGAAAAAGAGTGCCGCCTGTAGTTAGGTTGAGTTGTGTGTTAGGAGATTGAGTGGACCTTAATATTTGGTCTAAAACTTTCACCAAGGCAGGTCCAGGCTAGCAACGACACGAAGAGACTCGCACGCAAAACAGCAAATTGCTAATTACAAGTGCACATGCAAGCAAGCACAGGGTGGTGCCAGGAGCGGGAAACGGCCAGGTGTAGCGCAATGGAAACCCAAGGCCGACGGCCCGACGGCTGGAATTGTTACCAGTTCTCGGAACTGTTTTAAGATGTTTCAGGTTGATCCACAATATCGTTTGAAGATAGAGGAGGCAGAGGCCCTGCGTCAGCCGAGGTTTTGTGGGAAACCGACAAACAGGAAGATAGCTGGGGCGTAAATTGAACCAAAAAAATTTCCACAATCAGGCACGCTGAAATTCAAGACTGCTGCACGCTGCAACTAGGTGACAGACACTTACAAGGACGCCGCAAGCGCTCGCGCACTAATTGTTCGCTGTCGCACTCCAGACTCTTCTCGATCCAATCAGCCACCTATTTGATTATGGCAAAGCCGCGCAGCGCAGAGTTCAGCTGATGCAAAGTCTGGAGTGGCTCGCGCGCGCCGGCTTCAAGACGGGACAACGATTCAGCAAAGTGGGCCTTGGGCGGCGTGACCAGTTAGCTCTGTGACGCTTTGGTGATCTACGAGTGCGATGCTTTGAAAGTATATCTGGGAAGCATTGCATCTGCGCTTCGAGTGGATGAGATCGATGACTCCAACTTGGAACTTGTGATCACGATGCGCAAAGACGTGGGTGTCCGGATTCTTCGTGTGATCCTTTGGGCTGGACGGTTCAATGCCCCAAGCTTGCCCAGTAGCTTTTTTCGATCGCACCTGACTTTGATCACCCTCTTAAGGCAACACCAAAATCTAAAGCAGTCAAGAGTTTCGTGAAGAAGGTCCTATCGAAGTCAAATCCTATACTTCCGTGTCTGGGTCCCCTGACTCGTGCTGCAGATTTAAAACCGTGGCAAGAGACATGGACATGTCATGTGCCTCAGCCGAGTCCGGAGCGGAGGACGCTTTGCATTCAGATTCCAGGGTCATTTCGTCCAACTTGGAACTTCATCAGATTCAAATTCGCAGTTCCCAGCGTTTCGACCTACGCGAACGTTTCCTCCACTCGTCTCTTCTAGTACTTCTCGCAGGTTTCCAAGTCCAGCCCTTTCAAAATCTTCGTGGACTGTGGACTTATTAATTTGCGTTATGGCGGCTATGATGAGCCGCAGTATTGGGAGACTGGCTGGGGACATTACTTGGAGAAGACGCAGGAATTCCTAGAAACCGCCAAAACCAAAAAAGTTTTCGTTTCTCGGTTATTGGGACTCTTGGAGTTCTATTCAAAAGTGATAGGGATGTATTGGATCTCTATCAAAAATTCAGATGAAAATCATTCTTTTGTCATTGGGACTCTTGGAGATTTATCAAAAATGTGAATACGAACGTATTGAATTTCTGCCAAAAAAAAATCAAAAACAAAATCATTTTTCTGTCATTGAGGGTCTGGAAGCTTAATTTAATTTAAAAAGATTAGAAGTGTATTGAATATCCATTAAAAACCCAAAGAAAGTCATTCAGATGTATCCAGGTACGTGCAGTCGGCGTCAGTTGCACAGATGCAAAATTGTGAGGTTGTCCACCGCGGATAAGTGCGGCAAGCAAGTGTTTGGATTGGCAGTGATATGATGTCGTACAAGCATTGTCAAGATACCGTTCGCATTCCTTGTAGCGGCCACATGAGTATTGTCCATATCAAGTAACGTACATAGCTGTACCCAAACGTGGTGTCCCGATGCGAGCTTGCATGTATTTGCTTTTTCGGAAGCCGGGAAGCAGCTTCATTTGAATGTCATCATCGGAGGTTTCTTGGACTCCCTGCGCAGTTTTTGTATTTGTATGCAATCAACCACGGCATCCTGAGCGTCAAGACACGAACCTTCGCCCAATGTGCATAGCTTGCATTAAAGATGCGTGTTATTCAGTTTGTCACCGCCACAGCATTGGCTCACAGCGATATTAGCTGGCCGGGCGGAGTCGCCCCAGGAGCTTCAGGGATTTTTTCAAAGAACGCTTCAGGCAGGGGACTATTCAAGAGAAGTTGGAGCAAATTTGAGCTCATTGCGCCTCTTTTCGTGGGAGATGCATGTATGAATGTTGTGGATGAATTCTTTCAAGTTATTTGTTGCAAGGGTTGTGACTGCGGGCTTCCAGGGCCGCTGACGTTGAAATCATGGGCGGGGCTTGAGGTGAATTGGTATCCGTTGTAATGTATGGTGCTCAGTTCTGCTGTACTTAACTTTCAAGCGAGAGGAACAATTTTCTGGATTCGTTTGGAAGCTTCGTGATGCCAGGCTCAAAATTGTTTCGGGCGGCTGGGCGTAGAGCCTTTTTTGGCGGATCCTGACTGCAGCTTTCCGATGTTGCCACATACTTCTGTTGGATTTGCCTTTGTGTAGCAAATCTACGGATCATTTATGTGGTCTTTTGCAGAAGATGTTTGAGCTGGCCGGAGAAGTTTACTAGAGTCAGGAAGTTTCGGCGTTGTTAGTAGGGAATGGAGAAGTGGAAAACATGGATGTTTCATCGGATATATTAAAGAGTGTAAAAGCTACCATTCAAATTCAGTTTTCCACTCCGTGCCAACAACCAGTAAAGAAAGGGCATCCCAATTCGTTTCTGTGCGTGGTGTATGGTCTTGGTTATCCGGCATGCGTCAGTCAGAGCGAGCGGAAATCGGGACCCAAATTTAAGCGCCAAACCCTGTTGTTTCAAACTGCCGCTATGTTTGGCTGCCTGTGCTTCACGGATTCCTTTGTTGAAGGGGATGCACAGACGGTGGCTTAGTTCAATGCACGCGGAACTATCCCCAACCAATGGGCTTTATCTTTGCCTTCGTTGTCGTCACGTTCATCGATTTGAGGTTCTATTCGTTGCCAATCAGTACAAGTACTACTTCTGAAATGTAATGCATCTTCTTTACTTTCAGAGCTCACTATGTATCCCTCATATCCCATCAATGGAACTGTTCTATCGCACACGCTAACCCCAAACCCGCAAACCCGACAGCCTAAACCGAAGCCGAAAGAGGAGGAGGATGGCCACGAAAGAGAAGCTCGCGGCCGCGGCTGAGGCCGCGAGCAAGCGCTCCTTGCTTGACCAGGGCTTCCCTTGAAAAGGGTTATATGGGTGGTTGTCAAAACCCAAATTTGAGGGGCCGTATTATAATAGGGACCCCAAAAGGATCATAATTTTGACAACCACCCATATAGGGTTTATGTCGAGGATGACTTATTACGTTTCTTTCGGTAGTGTTCTTAAACCCTCAACCCATTGCCAGCACAAAGGTTCTTTTTGGGTATAGGTTAGATATTGGACGACCAAGGCTCCAAGGGCAAGAAGCCCCTGAAGGATGTCAAGAGCCTTGGCGGAGTTGACTGGGGTTGGGGGTTTTCATACGGATTTCAAGGGTTCAGGCTTAGGCAAAGGTTTTTGGGGCTTAGGGTTGAGGGTTCAGGATTTTGGGCTCTAGCAATAAAAAGCAAATTTTCAAGTTCCCAAAAGCCTAGGTTGGGCTAAGGGCTCAGGATTTAGGGGGCTTTAACAGTTTGTTACGAGGGACTTAAAATGCTTTAGTATAGTTTTTGTGCATCTGGGGCGTAGGATTGGTAGGTTTTAGGGATGCCCAGAGCTTTGATGGGGTTGAGGATTTAGGATCTAGGGTTGGGGAGTTGGGATCTTGGGTTTAGGGGCTAGCGCTCGGGGTTTCAGGCGTAGGATTTAGGGTTCAAGTTTTCCGGGGGTTGGCTCTTGTTTAAAACCCGTGTCTCACTCATGAAATTCCTGCGCTTAACACGAAAATGCAAAAAAAAAACAGCGATAAAAGTAGGCATGACATGTACATTGAAGGGTAATTGGAATTCTTGGGCTTTCAGATTTTCTTGTCTTCAACATCTTCAACAGCCTGAGCCTGACATTGGAGCTTGGCTGAGGCGTGGAGGAGGCGGCAGTGGTTGTGGTGAGCGTAGCACACTAAGATGCAAACTACTATATAGTATATCAGGGTTATATTGGGATCATGGTAACTAAAATGGAAACTACTGTAAAGTGTATTGGGGTTATATTGGGGTTATGGGGCCAAACGTATTATCACTGCCCGAAGCTTTTGAGTAAGTCTATGTCAGCAAAGCAACTGCACAAGTTGAAGCCCCGGCAAATTCAATTTTCAGCTTGTTCCACGCGTCGGCATGAAAGATAGGAAGTACATCGTGATCGGCATTAGCGGCCTGGTCATGATCGGCGCCATCTACCTGGCTGCCACAGACAACGCTGGAGGACAGTTGTTTTCGAAATGGGGTCCTCATCATGCAGGTTGCCGTTACCAAAACGATTTCAAGATCTTAACCCCTCAACCATGAACTCCAAAACCCCTAAACCACTTCAGTGAGTTGCCTTTGAACCCTCACATAATCACAGTCTTGATATGGTTTTGCATTTGACTCTTCACTCTAGGGGTGTGACCTAAATACCATTGGTACTGTTTATTTTCCGTATGATTTTTCTAATTCTTCGTGGCCGTTTGGGATAAACAACCAATAGCTTCTCTAATGTTGCATAGGGAAACCAATTCATAAGCGATTCGTTGGGGAGCTTGAAATTCCCACCCTAACTTCATTTTTGAACCTTCACCCTAACCCCTAAACCCCAAACAGTTGAAGTGACCCTAAACCCTAAGCCCTGAACTCTAAACCCTAAATTTTCAACCCTAACCTCTGAACCCTTAACTGGAGGAAAGAAGAAGACCAGAGACTCATATCGATCGAAGGCCTCCGCGCAGGCCGCACGCCAGATCTTGTGGTTGACAGTGCGCAATGACGGTCCCTTTAAAGTTTACAAGGGATGTAGAGGACATATAGGGATATATAACAATGGGATATGACGTGTTTGAGTTATGTAGAGTTGGGGGTTTCAGGATTTAGGGGTAAAGTGGTCAAGGATTCTCGTCAGGGTTGAGAATTTAGGGTTGGTTTTCAAGTGTAGCCTCGGGGTTTTGTTTGTACACCTTGGTTTGAACCGGCTTCTCAGAAAAAGAGCTTTTGTAGTTGTGGGGTTGTAGGGGGTATGTAGGTTGTAGGGGGTATGTAGAGAAACTTCGAGATGAAGATAGGCTTCAGGGGTTACACTCTGCTGAACACTAAACCCGAAACCCTAAAGCGGGTAACGATGGGCTCGAGTTGGTCCGTTCCGGCCCATGGGTGTTTTCAAAACCAAGGTCCCGTCAAGGAGCGCAGCAGGTTCCATGTTTCAGGAAAATTTCAGTTGGGTGTGGGGTTCATTCCGGCTGCTGGTAGGCATGCCGTGTTAAGTTCTTCCATGTCAGAGAGTCACAGTGAACCACAACCTGATGGACCAAGCCAAACTTGGAGCGCGGCAAGATGAAAGTTGCTTTCACGCAGTTCGTCCATGGACGATGTAGCGAGATCAAAGACTGCAACCGCAGCCGAAGCCACCGATGCTGAAATAAACTAAATGAGGCGCATTTATTCAAGGTGGTGGTTGCCTTCTCTCCTAGAGATATAGGTGGTTTCGCATTTTGTTGCGTGGACAAATCAGCGAAAATCTTCACATAAAATCTGCACGCACTAACTTTGAAATTCTGAAGCGAGTCCTGAATCCTAAGGTCAAACCCTATGTGGAGTCAGCCCGATGTTGAAAAAGGATTATATGGGTACACAACACACTGGTTACTTTAGAGAAGCACTGGAAACTGAAAGCATCCTCCAAATTTCAGGTGAATGATCGGTACTTTGTGAGTGATGTCACCTCCTATGCAGCTGGAAACTTTACCGCGGTCCCTGCCCTAGCATGTCCGAGGGTTCAGAGCATGGGGGTCTAAGTGGGTAACTTATAGTAATAATGGAAAAGAAGATGGAAGCTACTACGGTATTTAGAGTTTAAGCTTTCGTGTTTAGGGTTGGAGGGTCAGGGGACTTAGTAAGTATACTCAGAACCCCTATAACCCATATAGTAACCCCAAGTATCCCCATTCTTAACCTACTTACTAAGTCCCCCTGACCCTCCAAGTACCGGGTCCAAGCAGTGGAGGTGAGGGTTTGCTGGGAGCAGGATCCACGGTTTTCGGTTGGTCGCTTCTAAGGAGAGCTTGGATGCGAGCGCAACATCTTCTCATAGGAGCCGACCCTAAACCCTAACCCCTTGCTGAACTGCTTGGATTTTAATATTTGCTCTACTACTCCCGCGGTTATGGATGCCAGAGGTACCACATGATTGGACATAGTTGCGAGTAGACATTTCCCTTCATTCCTCACATCTTGGTAGTACATCCTCACCCACTTGTTCTAGTCACTCAGATATCAACCTACTTTCCATTTTCCTTTCCATCCGTTCCTTCCCCACCAAGAACCAGCAAGCTCTAAATCCAAAGCATTGGCAACACCTTATCATTAAGCCTTGAACCGTAAATTCTACATATCCCCATAGCCCCTAAACCCAAGCCTAACCGCTAAACCCTTCACATTAGGCTGTTGGTTTTGAAGCTTTTGGGCCCCCTGACCCGAGTTGGGTAGCTGTCTGAGCGACGGGATTCGCAGGATTCTGGGTCCCTAAGCCCTAAACCCTTAATAGTAGTTTCCATCTTCTTTTCCATTATCCCTATATAACACCTATAAACCTCTCATGGGTTTGAGAGTTGACCCTTCCAACACAGAATTCCATGAAAGCCTGGGGTTCCGTGGGGTAGCTTCCAAAAATCGGGGGAACCCAAATGTAGATCCCAAAATGCTTTCGTCCTTATTAGTAGCGACCCCCAAAATGGTACCCGTAATTGTGGGAAACCCTAAGCTGTAAGCATTACGCATCCCTATATATCCCCTATAAACCGCTTTAAGTGTACTGCTAATTGTGGCAAACCCTAAACCCTGTACATCCCGATATATCCCCGTAAACCCTTTTTGAAGCTACTCCTAATTTTTTGGAAGCCTTAAACCCTAAACCATGCTGGTTTGGGGAGTGCGAGTTGATGGCGATGTGGTTTCTTAACACGACTTGCTCTCTTTTAGAGTTAGGGTTTCGGAACCTCAAGTGAGGAAACCCTCAGGCATGCCTAATTAAACTAGTTTAAAATTTGGAACATGTAAAAAACCCAATATGCTAGGCACAAAGCCGTCTCTAAGCATGAGTACATTGGCTACTCTGGTCCTCAATCAGGGCTGCTGTTCAGGAACTCAAACTAAGGTACCATAATATGGGTATATAATGAATAATGGGGTTCCCCCATTATAACAGTAACCTAATATAAATTCCTTAAATTAAACGCAAACCAATAAATCCTAAACTCCTAAACCCTACTCCTAAACCCTAAATTCCTAAACCATAAACCCTAAACTCTAGACCCTTAAACTCTTAAACCCTAAGCCCGAAAGCCTAAGCCTTTTGCATGAGGCTGCGAGCCCCTTCTTCTATGGCTGGTCCTACGCAGATGCGGGCGGACTCAGTTGGGGTTTCAGGTGTAAGGGTTTGGGGTTTAGGGTTTGAGGTTTATTGATTTATTTGTCTTTGGAGGCTTTGAGTGTATGGGGGTATGAAGTTTCAGGATCTACGGCTTACATTCAGACATTGTAGAGTTTACGACACAAGGTGTTGCGTACATACACACACACACATATATACATATATATCTATCTCTCTCTCTCTCTATATACATCTTTCCTTTCACAGGAGTAAATATCATACTCTGTATGTTTTATGTAGCAGAGTTTCGGCTTTTCGGCGACGGAGTGGAAACTCTCAAGTTTTTTGGGTCCACTACTTGCTGGGTTGCCGTTAAGGAACCTAATATAAAGGGTACATAGTAAATAATGGGCTTTGCTTTTTATGGTCACTTAATTTTAAGAAGCTTAACAGAAACCCAGCTAGTGGGGATGGCCTGCTGAGCATCCAGAGTTTTGGTGGACAGGAATCGTATTTGTCAGCACGGCCTAAAGCCGTCACAGTAAGAACATTATTATTTCTTTATTGTTATCATCACTGCTATTGTTATCATTCTCAACAATGGTAATAAATGCTCAAGCTTGTAGCAAGGACAGCACTAAGCTCAGGCTCAGGGTCTAATGGTGTAGGGCTTTGGGTTTAGGGTTCAGGGCTTAGGGATGTTTTGGGTTTCAGGGGCAGCGTGTGTCGGCATCCGCGCGTTCGCTTAGAAAGTTGGAGGTGGGAAGGGCATCCTGGCCTCAATCAGCATGGAAGTGGACTTAATGGGGTTCCATATCTGACATGCGGGGGGTAATTATAGCCTTAAACCCAAACCGTAAACTCTAAACCCTAAACCTAAGCCCCATTCTCGTGTGGTGCTACTATGGGATCTGTATGTGTTCCAGGCTTTGGCTTCCTGCCCCAGCTCGGTGTTTTCCACGGGTTCTAAGAGCCTTCATTTTTGTAAGTGAACATGAGTAGTTTTAGTATAAAGGGTATCAAAGATCCCCCCAAAATAGACCAAGATTATTTTTCGCCTTGTAGTTGCACTACATGTTTGTACAAGAAGACTCTAGTCCTACTTGGTTCAACCTGCAAATATGTTGGTCTAAAGCCTTCTATGAGATCTTGTAAGCCCTCCCAACCTAAGCCCTAGAGCTCACGCCCAGGCTCTGACCGCTAAACCCTAAAGACCATGCCTCTATACATCCCTGAATAGCCCAATAGATCCTCCTACAACCTTATTAAACCCTTGTACATAGTCCCCCTCAAGTAGATATAGTATGGGGTATATGGGGCCATGTTCTATCTACTTAAGGGGGACTATAACCCTAATCCCTTCATCCTAAACCGCAAACCGTAAACCCTAAACCCTAAACCCAAAGCTCAGGTGTCCTACGGCCTGGATGGCGTGAGCATCCGCGCTGAGGGCATGATTGGCTTCTCCGGCGCCCTGCAGCGCTGTGCGGAGCGCTCCCATGGGATTTCTGAGGTATAGTCTAAAAGGGGCTCGATAGGGTTTAGGGTTTAGGGTTCAGGGTTTAGGGTTTAGGGATTATATAGGGGACTACTCTAGGAGTTTTTTTTACTGTAGCTCATCTAGGGATGTATAGGGATGAAGGGTTGAGGGTTTAGGGTTTGTAGGGATGTGTGGGAGTTTCGCAAAAAGGGGGGGTGAGGGAGCCTAGCGGGTTTAGGGTTGAGGGTTGAGAAAGTTCCATATAAGGGTATGCAGGGGCTAGGTAGGGATGCATGGACTTCTAAATGTTTAGGGCATGATATTTACTCTGGATATTGGATGTCCTGCCGGGTCTTTAGTATCAGCAGTATAACTATTGCTGATTTCTTAACTACGATCAATCTTTGGTAAGTAGCGCTGTTGTTTCTGAACATTAACTGCCAGCTTTGGTTGTTATTCGTACCGTTTATGATCATCAGTATCATCTTTGAGTACTAATCCCTATGATCATTCGCTATCAGTATCGTTATCATTATTACTGTTACCACTACATTGTCATTATTAAGCGCAGGCTACCAATTACCATTGCTGTTACTGCTGTTCGTGCTAGCAGTATGAAACCTTGTGTGGCGCACCCCTCCCTACCCTACCCAAAAACAGACCCCCCCCCAAACAGTTCCAGCAATTTATTGGAAGAATGGGATGGACGCCCACAAAGTCCAAGCAAGATTTTGGAAGAGGGGGGGGTAAGACTTGAGTTCTCGACCAGGGCTTCAGGACCAGCAGGGTTTCGGTCATTCTGGGTATTTCTCAAACAGTTGCGCCCGGGGGCCCTTACGGTTTATAGGCGTTACAAGGGGATCATGATGATGGGGGTCTTTGTTTTGAGATAAGTGAATCCTGAATGCAGAAGGCTAACGGAGTTTTGAAGGTTGGGTCATGCGGGTTTGCAGCGTGGGCGTAGGGTCTGGCAGATTTGGAGGTTGTGTAGAGTGCATGGGCAGCGTAGGGCGTGGGGTAATGTTGTTTTTGTCAGAAGGTGTAGGGGTTCAGGATTTAGCGTTCCCTTCCTTAGCTTCGTAAATCCTGGATCCTAAACCTAATTAAATACCAAACCCTAAACCCTAAACACTAAATCCTAAATCCTAAACCACTAAATCCTAAATCCTAAACCCTAAACCGTCCGCTCAACCCTTAGGTTGGGGAGGGAACTCCATGGAGGGTGTCCGACAGTCAGGGATCCCTTGTGGTTGTGGGGGTTCCCATAATAAGTTTAGGGTCTAGGCTGAAAAGAAACTTGCTGACATCCTGGTGGCAGCCGTGCAATAGTGCCTAAATGCCACCTATGTAACCAGGTAGTCTCCATCTTGCCCCCCATAAGCTACAGGGTCACCATCGACGGCCCCGTAAAAGCCTTGAAGCCCTCAACCCTCAACTCACTGTGTCCATCAGATGCTCCAGGATGAGGGCGAAGGCTTAGAGGGCGGTGCCGTCCCGCCCAGCTATGACCTGCGGGTACAGAAGCCAGGCGACGATTGTGGTCCTAAACCCTTAGGGTTAAAGAATTTAGGGTTTAGGGTTTGGGGTTGAGGAGTTACGGTTTTGGGTTCAAGGTTTAGCCTTTAGGGATCGGAGTTTGGGTTTGGGGTTTGGGGTTTAGAGCCTGGGGTTGAGGTATTTCGCTTGGGGTTTACGGCCCCTAAAGCCTACCTAGCATCAGCAATGCACCCTGCAAAAACGGTTTTGTGTACATCCTGTGTGTATTAATGTTTTCTCTTTTCCCAGGATCGAGGTTGCGGGAGGTAAGCCTCTACAGCCTCTAAATCCTTAACCCTAAAGCCCAACCCCTAAACCCTAAACCCCCCCAAAAAACAACCCTAACCCCAGAATGTCTACTGATCTGTCAGGCTGTGAAGCGGGTCCCGTCTACGACCAGGGCAACTGCTCCTCCAGTCGCTGGGGCTGCAAGCATTGGGTTGGAGGGTTTAGGGGGGTTTAGGGTTTAGGGTTTAGGGAACTATTAAGTTAGCATAATGAGGAAGCCTTATGGTTAAGTTACCATAATATGGGGATATAATAAATAGCTGAGTTCCCCCATTATAGTAACTTGATCTAAATTCCTTGGCAGCAGCCCAGAAGGAGGATAAAGCAAAGGGGATTTCATGTTTTAGGGTTGGGGCTAGTGTTCCCCTCGTTAGGGTGAGGGTGAAGGGGCTCAGGGTTAAGGGTTTGTTGGGGTTTTGGTTGAGTTTCCTTCATAGGAGGATATGTAATATCCCCCTAAAACCCGAAACCCTAAACCCTTAACCCTAAACCCTAAACCAGAAACCCTAAACCCTGGTAGCCCCTTACGTGCATCCTCCAGAACAGGGAGGCATTGGGCTCAATTCAACCTTTGGGTCCCAAAGCCTCAGCTTGCAGATACCCTATGATAATACAGGGAGTCCTTAAAGTCCTAGGAATTACAGTAGTTTAGGGCCTCTAGGTGGTGCAAGATTTCATCCATCAACAGTATTACAATATAGTCGTTTCCATTTTCTTTTCCATTATCCCTATATAACCCTGTGTTACCCTATGTGACACTGTGTTTTACCCTATATTAACAGTTTCAACTTTAAAGCCAATCCCACAGCAAGTCCTAGATCATGTAGTGGTGACGATTGTAAGGAGCGGCCGCGTAAAAATTTAGGGTTCAAGCAAGGTTTAGGGTTGCAATTGAGGAAGTTGTGTGTCTAGGCTTCAGGATTTAGGGTGAGGAGTCAGGTTTCAGGGTTGCGGGCTGAAGGGTTTAGGACAGTAGGCTCTGTAGGGCCCATTGTGAGGTTCCATGTTAGTTAAGGGTGGATAAACACAGCCAACTCTTGAAGGGGTTCAGGGTTACCCTAAACCCTAAACCCCTAGACGAAGGGGTTTAGGGTTGCGCAATAATGCCTGCCATCAACCCTAAACCCATCACAGTCAGTCTCCTTCACCACCAGCTCCCCCGCCTCCGCACCAATGGTTCCGGTTTCTACACACCTTGTGACCTGATGGCCAGGAAATATAGTATCATATTAATATATAGCAATATAGTACACATAGTAAATATAGTAATATAGAAAGATAGTAACATCGTAAGATCGTAATATCTCGTAATATAGAGGACAAATAAGGAAATATATAGTAATATATAGCAATATAGTAAATATAGTAATATAGTAGTATTGTAATATAGTAATAGTACGAGGACAAGTGAGAGTAAAAGACAAAAATAGGTCAGCTCCCCAAAGCTTCTCCAGGCTATGCCATTGCTGCAGCCACAGCGCTGGCTTCACGGTTCTGCTTCCTATCTGAGTACTAACTTGGGTTTAGGGGTTTAGGGGATTAGGGCTCAGGGGTTTAGGGTTAGGGGTACTGACATGAGCAATCCTAAAAAATATTCTTATCAAATCCCCAGTAAGGGCCCCCAGAAGCCTCGTGTAGTTGCTTGTTCTCCCTAAACCCTAAACCCTAAACCCTAAGCCCCTTAAGCCCTAAGCCCTAAACCGCGTTGTGAACATTGGTTGGGTGTAGCAGTTGCAGCAATTCATTGATTGGATTCGAGCTATAGTCTAAACTGCTTAAAGGGGGGATGTAGGGTTTTCATAGGGATCTCATTATAGGGCTTATTAAGGGATACTAGGAGTTTAGACTATAACCCCTATAGTCCCCCTATATAAACCCAGTTTCCATTTCATTTTCCAATTTCTTTTCCATTTGATTCTCCATTATAGGGTTTACTAAGGGATACTAGGAGTTTAGACTATGGCTCATTGAGGGCTAGGAGAGCGCAGGTGGGGATTAAGAATTCCAGAGAAGGCCTTTGCCACAAAAGCGAAGTGGAGTTCATGGGATGAAAAAGGGGTTTCTCAAACTAAGGGGGGTTGAGGGTTCAGGGTTTAGGGTTTAGTACCTGTTTGGGGGTCCCCAAAATAAGGAGTATAGTATTTCGGGCTCTTTATTGGGGTTCCCAAACTACCACAAGCATGTCGCCGCAGATTCCCACCATCCTCATTGCCGCTGTAGCTTTTTTTTTAAAAGAGGTGTTGGGGCTCGCATTTTTTCCACTGCGTATGAGGCACGAGGGCAACTATTGAAACTACTGTGTGTATGATGATTCTGATACATGCCCCTTATGTTTCCTTGAACCCTTGAACCCTGAACCTATTCAAACCAGATGCCCTAAACCTTAAACCCTGTTACCTTGAACCCTTGAACCCTAAACCTATTCCTGTGACGAAGGTTGGCAAGGCAGAGATTGTTTGCAATTGTCTTTGGCAGGGAACCGCAGGCATTTTCCTAAAAAGCAACTATGTCTTTAGGGCGCGATACGGATTGGGGAGGTGGAACTTTGAGTTATATAGCGGCTACATGGAGATGATTGGAATGAAATGCAAAAGTCTCTGGGCGATTATATGAGCTATACTCTTAAGTGCTTAAAGGGTGGTGATAAAAGGGATTACGTTGGGGAGTACTGGAGGGGTTAAGAAGGGACACTGGAGTTTAGACTATGGCTCATATGAAAACTTGGTTGAACGCCCCTGCGATTGGTGATGACCGAGATCCACCCTTGCAGCTAGTATTGGGTCTTGCTAACTTCGGCTGTTTAGGAAAATGTATAAGTAGTTACTAGTTCTTAGTAGGGAATAAAGGCATATAATCCCTATATATTCCCTCTATAATACCTATTTAACATTACCTCAATCCAAATTAAGAACCAGCGCAAGTAGTAAGAAGTCTTCTCAACAGCGTGCATATGTGATTAAAACAGTTCGCTGCGCTAGTCATGCCCTTTTTTACCGGATCTCAGTAGGGAACATATTATATAGGGACTTTATAGGCAGTATATTCCCTTATTCCCGACTAAGTACCAGTAAGTTATGGGACGTAAGATCTATCCAAGTCAGTTCGAAAAGTGAACATGCAAGACCCGAGTCCATTTCCTCCTCCTCTAAGAGCGAATTTCACTGCCTTCCTCTTCCCGTTATACTATTACTGGGCTGCTGTTAAGGAGCTTAAGTTAAGTTACCATAAAGGGTATATATGTATATGTATACAGTAAATAATAAGGTTTCCCCAATATAGTAACTTCTTAAATTACGTTCCTTAACAGCAACCCAGACTAGGCACGAAGTGTTCTGTTTCCACCCTATGCATTATTGCCAGGGATTTCCCCACAGCAAAGTCCGACCCACTACCATGAACCTTACATGAGAGGTTCGCAAAAGTTGTAGGCCCTTTTTCAGTTCTAGACCATATGGTAGTTTCCCTAAATAGGGGGACCCCAATATAGACCCCAATATACTATAATCCTCATTATAAGGACCCCCAAAATGGTACCCCTAACTTTGGGAAACTACCATATTACGACACCTAATATTCAAGGGTACCCATTTCGCCAACCCGAGAGCCCCCCTTGGGGTTTGGGTTTAGGGATGAGGTTGGGTTGAGGGTTTAGGGTTCAGGGTTTGGGGTGCAGCTCAGGTTTTAGCGACCCGGAGGCCTATGCCAAGTCCCGTGCTCAGAGTTTGGAAGTGTCGCGTTTTACTTGGAGGGTCTTATGGGGACTTGGGAAGTAGGTTAGGAAACCCCTATAACCCATATAGTAATCCTAATTATCCCCATGATTCACCTTGTCAAACAGTCCACATAAGACCTTCCAAAGATCTATATGGGGATGTATATTGGGGGTACAGAGGAGTACCCGTATGGAGAATGTCAGTGACAATGCATTGGAAACTTTATTACATAGGGGAATGGTTGTAGCAACAGCAATAAAACCCCTCCAGGAACATTGTTTGGATTCTTGAATCCTAAACCCTAAGCCCTAAGCCCTAAACCCTAATTCCTCAACCCGAAGCCCTGAGCCCCTAAACCCTACCCTAAACCCTAAGCCCTAAGCCCTAAACCCTAACCTGACTGGTAGGTAAAACTTGGGCTTTCAACTCGCTAGACATTTTAACATTCTGTCCTCAACTCCCGGACCCTACTTGGAGGGTTAGGGGGACTTAGTAAGTAGGTAAGGGTTTAGGGTTTAGGGTCTAGGGTTAGGGGGATTTAGTGAGTAGGTTAGTAAACCCTGTAACCCATGTAGTAACCCGAATTATCCCCATTATTAGCCTACTTACTAAGTCCCCCTGACCCCCCAAGTGGGCCCTAACCCCACGCTTTCTCAAGCTGAAGCGCTACACTACACCTGAACCTACCAAACCAAGTTGTACTCCCCCATTAAGTAGCATGGACTCCCATATAGCCCCCCATTACAAAGACAGAAGATAGTCTACGAAGGGCACTGTTGAGGTTCTATGTTAGTTTGTGGGAGGGTAAAGCCTACACCGTTGGTGGCACGGCAGAGGACGCAGTTGGCGCCGCAGCAGATCGTGTCCTGCGACAAGAAGAGCCCTGCACCCAGCACACAGTGGCCCTGAGGGTTTAGGATGACTGCGTTTCGGCTTCTTAGGGATTGAAGCTCAGGGTTTAGTGATAAGGGTGGAATTTTGAAGCTTCGTGATTTCTACGAAGATGTGGGATTATAATTGTTATGGCCGTTCCTTAGAAGTCAATATTTCGTACCATTGCCACCACCGCCACGGCAGCGAACTGCAACTTCCTCAGCTACCACAGCCATTACTGCTGCCACCATTCTTGCTACTCTTACAGTTGTCATTCATGGTACCAGTACTTAGTAGACGTGTTTGAAGGCAGTGCTGCCTACCTATTGTTTACTGCATATGGTATTTTCTTCTGGGAGCTAGACTGATGCATGGACTGCCAGGGAAACATGGGGTAGTAAGGTGTTGTAAAACGTAATTTTACCGAATGCAAGGAGTGGTGGGGTCTCAGAGCCATTGTTTTGCGACAGTGCCGGAGATTTGTAGAAGGCCCGCAGATATTTCGAAAGGTTTTTCATCATGGATCAGAAGGCCTTAAGGGCCAGCTGCCCTGGTGAGTATCACCATGTCTGGTAGCCTCGTGTGACCATTCAGTTTGCAACGTGTGTGGGAAAACAATGTAGCATGATATTTCAGGTGCCTGTTGCTACCTGAATTATGTTTATCTCAAAGATATTTGCGGTCTGAATGAGACTCTAACATGGTCCTGGACCTTAGTGTTGTAGGGCGTGCAGAGGGGAAGACCCATCCATAGATACCCATGAATAGTACGCTGTGTAGGGATACTGTAGTCCCCGACTGACCGACGTCCGTGAATAATATTATAGTCCCCAATATATAGACAAAGACGATACCCTCCAACGGGGTAGAGTGCCTCATATGGAGCTTTCTCAAAAGGATCCCTATGTAATCCTGCGAATTGACCCTTACACTCCTTCTACAATCCCTAAACATTCTTGTGGTTGCTGGGGGACCACCATTTTGAGAAACATCCATATCAAAGATGTAAGCTAAAAAGGTTCAGCCAGAGAAGACCCTAAGCCCTAAACGCCAAACCCTCCTGAACCCTAACCCCTAAACCTTCCTAAAACTAATGATAGGGTATGGAAGCTCGCAGGCAAGCCTGATACACCTTCCCAAACCCTCTCCTCTGCTCAACTTTCACAATTAGCCCAAGTACTGGTAACACCGCGGGACGATCCTATTCGTCATGTTGTATTTTCCCCAGGTATAAAAGACAGAATCAAGTACAGTAAGGGCCAAAGACGGGGCCACCCTCAACGGTATTGGCTCGAAATGAAGGTGGAAATTGCGCTACCTGTACTTAGAGCCTACGCTGAGCACAACGCCCCTAATACAGGAATGACGTGATAGGCATGAAGCAAATGCTAGTTAAATCCCCGGGGTTCCAAGCGTATCTGGATACTGCGCCCACGCGCCGAAAAGACCTTCTTGCAAGACATGTTAGAGCATTGGGATGCGCATGGCAGCTGCAAAAACCATCCGAAACCCTAAGCCCTCCTAAACCCTAAGCCCCCATGCAGCCAAGGCCAGGGCTGCAATGGTGGCGGCATCGATGCTTGGATCACGTAGGGTTTGGGGTTTGGGGTTTAGGGTTGAGGGATTCGGGATGCAAGTGGGTGGAGGATGTGGCAGAAGAAATGCAGGATTGTATAGGTTGTATAGAGATATCCTTAGAACTATAGAGCCCTAGCTGGGTGTATATCAGGGGTATGCAGCTGTTTTTGAAAGTGAAGTAGCGGGCAGACACATTCTAGGCGAACATAGTAGGTTTTGTGGCTGTTGGGCCCCACTTACACGCCTCTATATCAAGGAAGATCTATGCCTTATGCGATCCAGACTTGGATTCCTGATAAGAAGTTTAAATGCAGTCAAGAAACTGGGGGTATACAGTATACACCGGAAAAACATCAAATAGGCTTGCTGTATAGTGGTATTTCATTTCCAGAGCAGCAACCCAGCGCTTTAAGATGTTTAGTCCCAAGGGCCAGAAGCAACCAGGCGCATGTGATACCATGTAAAGCGCAGGAGGTCTAGGTCAATTCCCGAACATCCCCGATACTGAGGGTTTAGGGCTTGGGGCTTTGGGTTTCTTCTTGTTAAGGGATCACGCCCGCCTTGTATTCCCATTACATGGGCTTCCCTTTTTCCTTGCTTGCTTTCCCCTACGCCCTAAGCCCAACTTTCGAGGATGCCGTGTGGAGCTACATCGAGCGACGGGGCTTGTTCCCAGAGCAGCTAGACTGGAATTGCGGAGGTTTAGGGGGTTTTGGGGTTCAGGGATCTGGGTATATCATATTTCTACTCACCTAGGGATTATGAATGATGATGTTGCTGAACTCAGAACCCTAAAGCCCAGAAATTGTTTAATGGCGTGTGCCTCTGCCGTTTTCCATCGGCCCTCGAGGGGATACTTTCTTTGGCCTGGCCGAACCCGGCTTTTCAGCTGATTCTGCAGGTCTAAAAAGGCCCCCTAAACCCCTAAACCTTAAACCCTCCCTGCCCCCCCCACTTGGGTGCTCACAGAGAGTCAGATTTCATTTACTTCACGACATGCTTCTGATTACATGGAGAGCACGGGAAGCTTTGCGAGTTGGGTTGGGTCATTGTTGCTTACAGTAAGTGTCCTCACAGGGGGTTTACTAATTGGCTAGTATAACTCCTATTTAGTACCTAGACCCTCCTCCTACCCTCTATTAGGGCCTATGTACCTACTATTAGGGACCATATACCCCCAATTAAGGGTACAAGGAGGGTCCTGGTACTATTGCGGTAACAGTTACTGTAATGGTAAATGACCTCAGGTTTGGGTCGATTTTCGGACCCGCCATGCATGGAAAGACCGGCCCCTTTTTTTGGGCAGTGCTATGTAATACGGATTTTACTGCATTTTGGGCAGGGCCCCCTATCTCTGGAAACTACCGCATAAATGATCTTCTGAACTGTTCATCGTTATTTGCTCTGCGCTCCATTCTTGGGGCATCCAAGCTTTGTCCAGATTTTTGTATCCAATCCGCTTCCCACTTGAACCCTCAACTCTCAACCTTAGAGCTTGAGCCCCTAGATTGTGGAAGCCAGACTGCGAAAATGGCGTTCTTGAGACGGAAGGCGGTTGTAGGGCTTAGGGTTTAGGGTGGGATCAGATAAGGGCTGCAAAAGTAGGGATCCACTCCTCATATCCTACAATCAACAAGCACGTACAGAGGCCTGGCATGTTACTGAGACGCCACAAGTCACCTTTGACTTGGGATTTGCAACCTTTGTTTCCAAATCCCGAACCTGTATACCTTTACACCAAAGCCTTAACGCCTAATCCCTAAACTCTGAACCCCCCTGGCTAAACTGTCAGAGGACATCTCAACAGTCACTGGCTGAGGAGAAAACGCACGACAAGAAAACCTTGAACACGCTGAATATGTGGCAAAAAGTAACTTAAGCTCTGAACCCAAAACTCCTAAACCTTAAGTCCGAGGCTCTAAACCCTTTAGCAACCCTAAACTCCTAAAACCTAAGCCCTCAAGCCCACCAGCAGAGGAAATGCGTGCCCTTCGCCGGCGCGAAGGCAGCCGCATGCAAGAGTGACTGCAATCCAGCACCTTGGACTCAAATAGGGATTAGGGTGTAGGGTTAGGGTTTAGGGGATAATGGAAAACAAAATGGAAACTACTATAGTATATTGAGCTTATGTTTAGGGATGATGGAAAATGAAATGGAAACTACTATTTAAGGTTTAGTGTTTTGACTTAACACGGTGTTTGGTTTCGGGGTTCAGGGTTTAGGGTTCAGGTTGCAAGGGTTTAGGGTTGAGGGTTTAGGTTTCAAGTGTTTAGAGTTTCGGTTTCAAGGGTTTAGGGTTTATGGTTTAGGCGTCAAGGTTTAGGTTGCAAGGGTCTAGGGTGTAGGTTTCAAGCGTTGAGGGTCTAGGGTTTAGGGCACCTGGTAGCCCAAATAACCCGAAACAAGAAAGGTTGCCCCCAATTTTTACATTGTGTGGATCCTCATGGAACCTACTTTTCGAAGATGCTAAACCCTAAACCCTAAAATCTTGGGAATACGTCTCTAGTTTTTGGAGTTCCCAGGAAGAGTTTCGTGTCTATGACCCGGGGCTGTTGTGATTTCAAAAAGCGGAGAGATGCAACTAGCCAGTCCTACCTTGCTGTGAAGTACATACGGATATTACCCCAATAATGGAGAATCACATGGAAAAGAACATGGAAAATTGAAATGACACTGGGGGAATAAAGGGATTTAAGGAACGTAAATAAATTGGGTTGCTGTTGAGGAACTTCAATTAAGTTGCCATACCCCCCCTATCATGGAGAAAGAAATGGAGAAGAACATGGAACATGAAATGGAAACTGGGGGAATATGAGGCTTTTAGGAACTTAGATTACATTGCCATAGCGGGTATGTATAGTAGATACTAGGGTTTCCCCAATATGGTATCTTCAGTTAAGTTCCTTAACAGCAATCCAGAATCAGCACCCCAGAGCCGGGCTGTGAAGTGCTGTTTTCCGGGGAGGTTTCATGGCGATTTTGTTAAGCGTTCAGGGCTTCTGGAGGAAAACAGGTTGCCCTTGTTAGATTGATGCTGAGCACCATACAGCTTGCAGGGTATGGAACATGTACACGTATGTGTGCACAATTGGGGTGCGATATGCAACAACCGTTTCAAAGGCCGTAAATTAAAAGTCTTCGAGCAATGCGTAAAACATGCGAGGTCTAGCCAGGATCAGGCAAAAGCATCACAGAAAAGCTTCTCCTTCAAACGTACACCCGATATTGACGCAGCTAACCCTAACCCCTACACACCTAAACCTTAAAACCCTAAAGCCTTAAAACCCGAAAACCCCAAAGCCCGAACCCTAACCCTGAAAACCCTGAAGCCCTGAAAACCCTAAAAAGCCTACAAAAAAACACTCCCAGCCCTGAGTCCTAAATCCACGGTTTAGGGTTTAGGGTTTTAAGGTTTAGGTTTTAGGGTTTTAAGGCTTAGGGCTTAGGGTTTAGGGTGTTTGCCCAGAGGAGCAGAAGCTGAAAGCGCTGGAGCACTGCCTGATGGGTGGGGAGAAGCGGATTAAGAGCCTCGGTAAGGTAAAGGGCCCAAGCCTTACACCCTAAGCCCTAAAGGGTTTAGGGATATGGGTTCAGGGTTTGTTGCCGAAGCCCAAGTTGGGATGAAAGCTCAGGTCGGCTGAATGCCAAATGATAGCGTTCTTTTTAGGGCCCTTTCTGGGCTTGCCTGTTAGGTTTCGGGGAAGGTGGGGTTAGATCGCTTTGTCTACCGCTTGCGGACTTCCTTCAAGGAATCAAGTTTTCCGTGGTTCCAATCTCAGGTGCCCCAGCACGTAGTTTCCTGAAGGTTTCATAAGTTTGCGAGCTGTCAGAAGGTTTGGGATGTGAGGACAGCGGCATCATTGGGGCTTGCTGCATTTCAGCTTGTGGGGCTTCGCTTCTTACAAAATGTCTGAACATATAGTTGTTTTGGTTGTGTGGGGGCGCATTTTCCAAAACATGAGTATGCCGTACCTGAAGTCACAAACAAGGAACATGTTAGACACCCGCATGTGCACACAGGCATATATAGCACAAACAGTCTGTTGCAGGCATCCTTTGGCAGCTATTCAAACTCTACTGGGTCGCTGCAGTGTGGTGTTCTGCACGGGATATGCCAGGTATTTGTCAGAGAAGTGAAACAAAAAATCCAGTTAGCTGAACTTCTGACCGCTTTTACCTTCGAACCATCCGACCTAAACCAAAAATCCTGAACTGGTTAAACCATAGAGGATTTGGATTGGGGATCAAAACTTTAAGAGCTCATGGTCGAAAGTTGGTCGTTCGTAGGCTCAGGCGTGGGCCAGGACAGAACTAAGCCCTAAACCTTGAATCCTAAACCCTATAGTCCCCGTCAAGTAGATAGATCATGGTTTTGGATATATCATAAAAAGATCCCCATATACTCCATATCCTACCTACTTAAGGGGGACTATAGACCTTAAATCTTGAACCACGGTTTTAGGTTTCCATGTCTATTCCGGTTTTTTATATAAGAAAGAAATGAGGTTTCGTAGGTCTGACTGGAATCCCTACGTCTTAATATTTTCCATAGGGCATCTGAAATAGACAGCAACATGATCTTGTTAGGCTTCTGCCTTGTATAACCACCAATTAAACCCAGTGTCCATTTAATCTTCCGTTTTCTTTTTCTTTCGATTCTGCAGTTATCGGTACTTATTCGGACCCCTCTAGTACAGTAGGTACTTCGGCTTCTACATTGGCTTAGACTGCTAAACCCTCAACCCTATCATATTGGTGGTTGTTCGGGCTTCTACAAGTATTTGAGCCCTAAACCCTAAACCCCAAACCCAAGACTTGCTCAGACTCAAAGGCCAGTATATGTGACTTGCCGTCAGAGTCGGCCCCACATTGGAGGTCATGTGGGAACTTTGTAAATAAGGTTTAGGGGATCCTGGAAAGGGTTTACAGGAATACAGGGATATGTAGGGATGTATTGGTAGTTTTTCAGGTTTAGGGTTTAGGATTCGGCAGACTTAGTAGGTAGTTTGATAAAGCGTTTTCTGCGGTTAGTATATGGCTTGCAGGGGTTCTATGTGAGAATTCCTCAAGTAAACCGTACAGAATCCTTCTAAGAATCCAATGCCCTTATAACTAGGGTCCCAAGGCCCCTGCTTGCGAAGCAGCTTTGACCCTCCAACCCTCCAAGAAGACTGTCGGCTGGGACTCTACACTCGACCTCTCAAATGAGTAGTGCGTATTTGGGGATTGTAGAAGTATTCGGGATGCTGTCCCTACATTGGAGAATTAAATTGAACATGGCAATACAAAAGTCGCCAATGGGGAGTAAGACAACAATGAGATGATCCTTTTTGGTTATAGTGCCTTTTAAGAAGAATCTGTTCAACAGTCAAGAGAATCACCCTAAACCGTAAACTATAAACCCTAAATAGGGTTTCGACTTGGGGGCTTAAGGTGTGTTTGGCACTTGGGAGGAATCTGAAGTGAAAGGGATGGACATCCAACCATGGTGGCTCCCAAACTGTAGACCCCCGACCCCAAGCTAAAGCCTAAACCAAATTGATGTCTCAGGCGCGAGATCTACAACCGAGGCATGGGCGCTGTATAGGGTAGGTGGACCCCCCACCTAGTAATAGTGACTATAAGGGATAATAGGGATTATATTAGGGTCCTCGTATATACCTATTATACCACTATTACAGGGTGGGGGGTCCTCCTAAGGTTTAGGGCTTTGGGTTTGCAAGGTGTTATTCTTGGAGGATTTTTCCTGGCCTTGACGAAAAGTATTTTCCTGTTGTTTTTGGGAAGGTTTGAAGGACCCTAAACCCTAAACCCTAAACCCTAAACCCTAGATAAGCGGCTTCTGGTCAGCCCGACCTCTACACCATAGGGATTATAGGGGGTTATATAGGGACTATATAGGGTTATATTGGTATAATGGAAAATAAAATGGAAGCTACTATAGTATATAGGGTTTATATAGGGATTATATTACCAAGGATCCTGATTTTAGCAGTCATATAATAGTCATGCGGTCTGCATTTTGGGGGCTTGGGGTAAGTTTGCATCTGGAAAAGCTAAGTCACCTTGCGCTCTAAGGGGCTAGATGGTTTTTGTTGGTGACAGTGAGCAAGCCTGAGCAACACGAAGGCAATTTAGCAAGTACCGGCCATTTATAGGGAAGTGTCACGACCTCAACTTCTGAGATGCCCGTGGAAGTTGCCAAGCCTGAGCTGGCGTACTGGACTGCTTGAGAGGTGTGATCATCGCCGAGCTTCTCTTGGGACGTCTGCTGTTCCACGGTTGCTCGGAACTGGATGCACTTCGTGCGATTGCTGGGTTTGTTGGCATAGGCGAAGATTGGCTTGGCCGGACGCTTTGCAGGCACTGGAAACCTCCGCAAGGGTCGGTGAACCATCGCGGATGTCGAGACAACAGGGGCTTCTGCAGGGGACTGAATTTGGATCTCAAATTGCGTACGACCGCCGCATCGCAGGCCACCGTTCTGGCTCCGGGCATGTCAGCCCAGCGAGCTATTCATGATGGCTGGTGAATACAACCAGCTGCGCATGCGCAGCGCATAATCCAGGTTGCAGCAGTCAAAGAAGGGCGAATGCGCTAGGGGCCATGATTTCTAGTCAAAGCTTTGGAAGCTATAAAAGGCCATGCGTGGTTCACATCGCCCGGGTGGTCCTTGCACATAGTCGTGTTGAGGTTCATGGAGTCTGACGCTATAGGTGACATCCGTCTCCACTCATACGAAGGCAGTCACAAACAAGTTTTGAAGACAGGGCATCTTTGATGTTGAATTTCCTTAACCACTTAAGGGTGCGTTTGGCTTAGCCCAATTGAAGCGTCGACTTTTTCGGTTGCTGTTCAGGAAGTCAAACAAAATCACTACAAGTAAGAACCACCCTTTATTTATCCTATCCATACTAGCATAGCTTGACTCATATTCCGTATGTCCTTACATAAGCCCCTGTGACCTTCATGCTCTATGTTCTTTTCCAATTGCTTCTCCATGATGATACATCAGTTTAAGGTCAACAGTCCAGCTGTTGGCACGCCTTTTTCCGAAAGAAATTTGGTCTAAGAAGCTCCGTACCGGGGCTTTGCAGACCCAAGTGTAGAGATTGCCTTTATCATATACATTGCCAAAGCAACTTGCAACAATGACTGAGTTAAGGATTCCGCCTAACAGTGTTTCTCAGGTATCAAGTTTCCCCTAAACCCCTCACGCCCAAAATCGACCCAGCGCTTTCACACTTCTGGGTTGCTGTTAAGGAACTTAAATTAAGTTACCAAAATGGGTATATATAGTAAATAATAGGGTTTCCCCAATATGGTAACTGAAATTAAGTTCCTTAACAGCAACCCAGCCTTGTGCAAGGCCCTGTGGTCATTCCGGTCCTGCTGAAAGATGATTTCCTCGTCTACAAGAACCTTTGCAAATCTTGGTGTCTCAAACCGTGGGGCCCCTTCGGTAGTCTAGGGCTAGGGATATGTGAGGAGTAGTGGCCCTATTCAAGATTCTATGGGAGCTACTCCCGTATGTTGGTTACCAATCGCATAACTTTTTTTTTCCCGGTGTATTTGCTGGCATCTGGGTAACCCCCTCCCAATTAACAAGCCCGTGACCCTCCTAACAAAAGATATTCCCAGTAGTACCATTATATGTTATATGCGAAGGAGCACTGATTATTAGTGCGTGTATTTTTTGGACCGGATCATTATATTTTGGTATGGTGCAGTTCCAGAATGTGTCGCATACCAAAGATTACGACGCCTTCCCCCTTCGGTAAATTGTATGTGTAAGGGGAACGACCTACGTCATAGGCGTATGAAAAGGATGTACCGTGGAAACCGTGGACTCAACCAAAGACGATAGTGTCCCTGCAAACAAATTTTTTTTTGGAAAATGACAACTTTCCAGTTTTCCTGTGATCCTTATTCTGGACAAGACATGGACTTCACGCATCGCAGGCACAGTTTTCTCAGAATTTGGCTCTTATTTGTCATGCCTTCTCTTACACCCAAAAAAGCTTTGTTCTGACCATGCAGCCCCCAGCATCTCAGAAGCCCAGACCCTATCTTCCAGATCTTCCTTACACTAATAACAAGATTTTGGCAACCACGACCACTACAACACCGAGCTTATGAGGGTCAGATGATTGCATAGGGTATTCTTTATTTGGGCAACTTGGGGTACCAAAATCCTCCTGTTAGACTTGATTCCAACAAATAAAGCAATGAGATGGAAAGGGCTGAAACCTCAAACCCCCATTCTTGAAAATTCATTCTACACCTCTTGCAACCCTGATCAAGCCACAAGAAAGATTCAAATTGTAAATCCCAAACCCCAAACCCCCAGTGTCGGATGAGTTTCAAACCCAAGCCTACATGACTGAGGAGCAGCGTCTACACGCCCACGGAGAACGCAAACCAGCAATACGGTGCGAACCTGGGAGATACATAGGGTGCATTCAGAGGGGTTGTAGGGATACATAGGTTTCGGGTTTTGGCGCCCTTTGTCGGGCTTTGGATGTGAGTTTAGGCTGCAGGCTGTCATTTTCAAAAGAGTATAGGTTTGTATGGGGATGTGTGCGCTGTGTGGAGGGTTTTGGTTTGGGGTAATAGGGAGCTCTATGGGGATATTTTTGTATATATGTGAAACGTACAAGGATTATGTCGATTATGTGTTTGTGTATATATATATAGGGATGTATGAGGTGATACACGGTTGCGTAGATCCAAATGGAAAGAACATGGCAAAAGAGATGGAAACGGTGTGTACATATACAGGATTGAGGGTTTCAGGGTATATGGCTATGTAGGGAAGCTCAAGTCAAAACCGTGTAATAGCCGCCGATCTTTTTTCATACGCCATTCTAGATAACACACGTGCCTTGTAACGTACTGGCCGCGGATTCGGGTCTGAGGTCTTGGAGCGGATTGTTTTGTGGAGCTTGAGGGTTTCTTCGAGGGTTTTGGGGTTCAGACGTCAGGGTCCGGTGTCTAGGATCTTGTGTTCAAGCTTCCCGCAAGGTTCTAGGGGATTGTCATGACGGACTATACAGGGACTCCTAAAGTTGATACTGAAGGGGGTACTAAAGGCTTGTTTCCCGAATGTCTCCTGAAACAAGTTGGCTCTTCGACTCTTCAACCAAGCAAGCAGGCTCAACAAGTCTAAAACCTCCACCTCTGTTGCTTCAAATCCTTAAGACGTAAACTGCCAAATGCCCCTAACTCTGAACGGTCCAGGGGCCCGAAAGTCCGACCCTTATCCCAACAAAACCCTAAACCTTAACCCAAAAAACCTTAAAACCCAAAAGCCCTCACCCTAAACCGACAAAATCAGGAATAGTGAGCCGCTGGTCACGGCCGTGACCATCATGGGCTGGGGCAGATCAGAGGGTACTCCCTACTGGCTCGTCAGGGCCTTGGATTTTCATGGTTAGGGTTTAGGGTTGTGGTTTTGTGCATTGAGGGACGTAGGTTTGTGTTGGTGCATACCTCCATAACCCTAAACCCTAAGCCCCTAACCCTAAACCCTAAGCCCCTAGATCCTAAACCATATGCCATAAATCCCGAAACCCTCTTCAAGGTTGTTGCTGGATGTTTGGGTGCACACATCAGTGCATGTTCTCCCTGCTGCAACTGAATCCGCCAGGTTTAGAACCAGGGAGATACCTTGGCTTGCAACCCGTGAAATACTTACGCCGAATAATCAGCCCCCGAGGTCTTAATAATGCCCTAAACCTTAAAACCTAAACCCTTGACCCGAAACCCTAACTACTTGGAACACGGCACATAGACGTCCGTGGCACGAAAGGCGCTTCAGGAGATGAGAAGGTTCGTAAAGTGTTGGTTTTTACAGGTCGAAGTCCTGGTGGCAGGTTTGAAGGCCTGCAAACATGATTTTCTGAAAGCAAATTCACGGCCTCACAGAGTCTGGTTTGAGGGGTTCAGAAAGAGCTATGCCTGAAAGGAGGACAGGTTTTGACGGCCTGGAACATGTTAGTGCTGTGAGCACAAGCTGGACATCTGTTTTAGAAGTAATTCTGCGCACAAATCAGGGAGATGCCGGCGCTACAAGTGGGCCGTGGCACAAAAAACATTTCAGGAGGTGAGAAAGTTCCTAAAGTGCGGGTTTTTACAGGTCGAAGTCCTGGTGGCAGGTTTAAGTGTCCGAAAACGTGATTTTCTGAAAACGAATTTAGGGGTTCACAAAGTCTGGTTTGAGGGGTTCAGAAAGTGCTATGACTGAAAAGGGGGCACGATCTGACGGCATAGATAGCACCGGACGCAACTATCCCCTTCCTCCCCTCAAGATGCTAGAGTCTATCCGAAAACAAACGAGCGTCTACGCGCCGTGGTCCAGCTACTTGGGGTTGGGGAGATCACAAGGCTAAATCCGCGTATCATCATGGTTTCCATTTCTTTTTCGGTGTTCTTCTCTGTTTGATTCCCGACAGCCCCGGGATCCCTCCGAAACCCTCACCCTAAGCCGTCTTCTCTTCGTCTCCGCGGACTTGGATTCGTCTTTTCTCCAACGAGTCTTCTAAGGGTACACACATGAAGCCTCGTTGTTTCCAATTTTTATCCCTAAACCCTAAACTCCTAAACCCTAAACCCCAAAACCATGTGTTAATGCCCAGAACACCAAACCCCACACCCCAAACCCCGGAACCCTAAATCCTAAACCCAAATTCCGAAAGCCTTGAACCCTGGGAGCTTGAAGTTCACCAAAACGTGAAGATAGCCCCACATCCTAAGCCCTTTGGGGTTCAGGGTTTGGGGTTTAGGGTTTAGGGTTTAGGGTTTTGGGGTTAGGGATTCAGGGATTTAGGGATTCAGGGATTGAGGGATTCAGGGTTTAGGGATTTAGAGTTTCCTAGGCTCCCTGTCACAGCCATGAATCAATGAAGCCATGTACCTTGGCATATTGTAGAGAACTCCTTATACTTGGAGGTTAAACCCTAGACCCCAGACCCGAAGTAGGGTTAGAGGTCATCCTCATACCTACGCTTCTCTTATGTTCGAAACATCTCTGAAGCTCCATGTCTATCATCCGTGTACAACCTGCATAAGCATACTAGATAGTAGGTAGCTCGGTGTTTTGAAAACATCAGCCATGCTCCCAACGGGTAGTCTGCTACTTTTTGAGTGGGTCCTTGAAAGGACCCAGGCTTTTGAGACCTAATTTCAGCTGCTTAAGATCTGCAAAGAGCTCACTACCCAGCTGACACCAAATAGCCCTGAATGATTGTGGACCTTCAGTGACAAGCCTAACCAGCAACCGACCTAGACCCCAAACCCTCCTAAACCCTAAACCCCAAACCCTAAACCTTGAACCCTAGAACCTTAACCCCAAACCCTAAACCTTGAACCCTAAAACCCCCAAAGGCCCCATGGGTACTTTCTCGAGGTGAAGAACTCCTGGGGCGCTGGCTGGGGCGACTGGGTTGCTGTTAAGGAACTTTAATTAAGTTACTATATTGGGGAAACCCTATTATTTACTATATATACCCATTATGGTAACTTAATTTAAGTTCCTTAACAGCAACCCAGGCGAGGACGGTTATGCCCGGATTGCCATCGGCTCGGGCGCAGTGCGAGAGGCACGGATTTTTGGGAGCGGGTGCAGGGCTGTGTTTGGGGACTGGGAGGTCAAGAAATTTGAGAGTTCCGGTTGTAGTTTGACGTAGGGCTAAAAGTCCTACAAGTACATAAGTTTTAAAGTTACCACTCATCATGTTTATGGTATCCCAGCTGTATAGATACAGGTCTGAAGGTGTGGGACTTGGGGTTCGGGGTTGAGGGTTAGATTAGGGTCTAGAAAGTGTCAGGAATTTGGCTAAGTGCAGGGCTAGCAATTCGGTGTCTACAGGGGCTGGGCGGTGACACGGTCATGTAGGAAAGAAGTTATTACATGTTTTCGGCTTAGAACTTGGGGCCCGCACTACTGGGGGGGTCAGGGGGACTTGGTAAGTAGGAGAATAACCCCTATAACTTACTATAACCCATATAGTAATCCTAATTATCCCCATTATTAACCTACTTACTAAGTCCCCTTGACCCTCCAAGTAGGGTTTACGTTTTAGAGTCTAGGAGGGTGGGGGTTGGCATTCCCAGATTAAACCCTATGTTTAAAGCCCTAAACTCCAAACTCCAGACCCCCCCAAACCCTGAAGCCATTGGGTGTTTCCAAAAATGTGGGTTCCCTCTTTGTGTTTTCCTATAATCAGGGTCATAGCAGCTGGGGTACATGAAGGGGACCCTCTTTTTGGAAACCACAATGTATTTTGGTAGACTTACAGTTCTTTATCCAAAGGAGGACAGGATATGAGCTTTTTGCAAGGTTTCGTGTTGAGGGAGTTCACCTACCTAGACCCTCACTTGTGATGTGGTTTGTGTGTGGTGTGCGGTCACTCAACATGTTCCCTGTATTGTATAATCCTTGATGAAGATCTCTCTCAGTTTGTTATGGCCAGAGCCCTGGGGATATCCTTATTGCGAAGCTCCATTTGGGCGAGCCAACCATATGCCCTAAATCCACTGCCAACCCAAAGCCCAAAACCCAAAATCCAGTTTTGGGGGCCCTGGCCTGACTGAACCCTAAAACCCTGAACCCTAAACCGGGACCTCCCAAGTACTATGGAGAGGTTCAGGGTTTAGGCTTTTCACGGGTTTGGGGGTTCGGGTCCCAAGATCTCCCACATACCCGTAAAAATCAGCCGTCTATATGCAACAGCAAGATGATGGGCACATAGGCTATTTCTATTGCTATTTGGGAATTCCAGGATCCCAGGCCCTAAGCCCTGAACCCTGAAAGATGAAAACTCAGGGTTTACTGTTTGCGGTTTAGTCTGAAGTTGCCCTTGCAGAATGAAGCCCTGTGAAGAACCTTCAGACGAAAGTGTTTTTGGGTCTTCGGCTAGGCGGGGCAAGCCCAAATTAGGATTACGTAATGTGTTTTGGTCCCAAGCAATACCAACATCATTATTACCATTACCACTATTGTTATTCATCATCTACTACTGCCATTATTATTCTGTTATCTCTACACCTGCCACGCTTATTAGCATTCTTGCTACTCTTCTTGTGTTACTCTTACTGCTACTCTTACGTTGGGTGCTGTACTTGCCTATGTCTCAGGCATTAGTATCACTACTTCCACAATTTGTACAATGAGTATTACTTATTATGCATGACTTTGTGAGGTATCTATCTAGGTCTCAGGCGGCAGCAGCTCGTGCGGATGGAGCTTCAATTTTGTTGCTTGATATACGCTAGTTGTTGCCAAAGTGTATAGTCCCCCTTAAGTAGACAAAAGATGGAATTCCCCAAAGCCATACTTGGATCTCCATATATCTTATATTCTATAAACTTAGGGGGACTATACTATGTAGGTGTAGAAATTAAAAGACCTTAGCCCCAATGCTGGGCCTAGGGAACTCGGCAACTGAGTAAAGATCAGGTTTCTCAGGCACTTTGGATTTTGGGGTCATCCTTTCAGAGTTTTCGTGCATTTGCCCATACTCCTGCCCAAAGCAGTATACAACTGTAGTGTAGTTGCCGAAGATGTTCTGAACTGAATAGGCTCCTACATTCCTGGGTTCTTGTTGAATAACATTTCACATTTTTGTGTATACCTGGGCCCAATATAGATTAAACATGAAAATCTGTAATATTACTTCAACAAGAACCCAGATTCCCAAAAGGCCCTCAAAACCCTAAACCTCTTACATTCCCTGCTTACAGACATTCTAAAAGCTGCGGCCAGGAGTCTGCGATTGTCGGCTATGCAGCGACGCCCGAGGCCCTCGAAGAGGACGCGAGGAAGAAAGAGGCGAGGGTCTAGGGTTTAGGGTTCAGGAGCTGCTTTCCAGGGGGAATTTGCTGGGTTTGGAGTCAAGGGGGGCAGGGTTTAGGAGTTTAGGGGTTCATGGGCTCAGGGACTAGGATCTTCCAACATAGTTTTTTTGGAGTTTAGTTGGGTTTCTGGGTTAGGATACTTATCCACTCAAAATGACGAAGAGGAGAGGTAATCCTGTCATATATTCCTATTGTAGGTCTGGTACTGCGGGGGCCTATCCGAAGGTTTAAGCACTACGTACACCCCAAACCCAAAATCTGCACTCTAAACCCTAGACGTTTCGGGATTTGTCGGTTTGGGAGGTTGGGCGTTGGGATGTTGTCAGGGTTTGCAAGCGAAGAGAAGGGAGCCTGAGACAGCCTCTGGAACATCTCAGAGCCTCCTGTAGAAGCCGGAAGAATTACAATATGATGGTCCTAGATCCCTTGAATACGTGTTGTGTAGGGTACTTCAAATAGACTTCAAAATCACACAGGCAAATATCTAGGACGGGCCATCTAGCATAGGACAATCCCTGTAAGCCCCAATAGAATCAAATTGTCCATGATATTACAGGTTTTCCATAAGGAATTGCCATGTATTGGTAATTTGTATAGGTCCCCACTGTAGAACACTTCCTAACCCCTAGATGCATAGTACCCAAACTCAAACGAAGATCCCCCAAAAGTATCACACATCGAAAATCCGAATCCCTAAACTCTGAACCCCAAGACCCACCTAGAGTAGCCTAGCCTGTTCTAACGTTACTCTTAGTAGAGTTTAGGATCGTAATTCCAAAGCAGCGCTCTACCACAATCCCTAATCCCAAGCTCCAACATGTACAGCCTACACCACAAAACCCAAACGTCAGATCCTAAGCCCAAAGCCCAGATGACAATCCTTATCCGCATGCCCTAATCCCTAATCCCTAAACCATCCTAAACCAAAAATCATAATACGGAAACCCGAATTAAGCCCTAAATCATAATACGGAAACCCTAATTAAGCCCTAAATCCTAAAGCCTAAACCCTAAACCCTGAATCCTAAAGCCTAATTCCGAAACTCCAGATCCCTCCTCAGCGGCTTTTTCTGCGCCAGGCCGCAGAGAAGCGGCGCGAGGAGATGAAGAAGGAGCGCGCGGAGCGCTCCTGGGCTCAAGTATTTAGTGGGGATCAAGGGGTTTAGGGTTTAGGGTTTAGGAGATGAGGAGGTTTCTGGATTAAGGGTTCCGGGTTTAGGGTTCAGGGATTGGTATTTTGGTGGGGGATACTATGGTACCCATTATAAATTCTGGAGTAGAATTTTATCCTCCTTTTGGGGTATTGTATTTTATTTACGGAATATATAATCTTACTAGATTCAACCACCAATAGAACACACTACTCAGTTGAGTCGAGAGTAATTCAATGTCCTCCTCCTGGTTCTGGTGTCCTGAAAATTAAGAGGAGTGCTTATGCTTTAAGCACCGAAAATTACGGCATTCCTGGATTTCTTGTGTAACTATGGCATAGGGTACCTCATGTAAGTTTGAAGATGGGTAACACGTAGGCTTAGGCTTCTACTTGGAGGGTCAGGGGGACTTAGTAAGTAGATTAATAACGCATATATCCCATAATATAGTAACCTTAATTATCCGAGTTATTAACCTGCTTACTAAGTCCGCCTGACCCGCCAAGTAAGGGGCCCTAAACCCTAAACCCTAAACCCTAAAACCTAAATAGTAGTTTCCATTTTCTTTTCCATTATCCCTATATAACCCCAATAATATACCTGACCCTCCAAGTAGTACCTACGAAAGCTTTCACGCCAAGGCGACGCGCGAATTCGGGAGCGAGAAGCCGCTCGTGCGGCCGAGGCAGCTGCGAAGGCTGAGGGTGGGGCTTGGGTTAAGGTTTCAGTTTTCTAGGGTTTAGGGTTTAGGGGGTTTAGGGTAGTTTAGGGTTTAGGATTTAGGGTTTGTCTTTTTTTTGGGAGTGTTTTGGGTTAAGGGGCTTCAGGGTTGTGATTCTGGGTAGGCCGCTGGGATATTTAGTATTTTCCCTAATGGCTTTAATAGGGGATCATATATACTAATATTTTTCAATGGGTTTTAGGGGCCAACCTAGGACCTAGGATTTCAGGGTTTTGAAGTTTAGGATGTTCGTGGGGATTTAGGTCTTCTGGCTTGAAAGTCTATCAGGTGCAAGTGTATTTTGACAGGTTCAGGATTTTCGTGCTAGGTCTTGGGATTTTTTTATTTCTTCAGTGCTTATAGTAGGGAAGTGAGGAGATTCCATTACAGTGAGTTTTCGGATTTATATAAGGACCCGGGCTCCAGGATCCAATCTTTCCTTCCGTGGGTCTTTAAAGGGGTCTGATCCTGCTTGCTCTTGAAGCAGGTTTGCGTTTATGAAGGCAAGGGTTGATGGGTTTCGTCTGAAAGCATGGATTCATGTCGTCAGGGGTGGGGTGTTCAGGTGTCGTGAGATTGCGAGGTCAGATATCGAGGGGATGTTTGTAACTCCAAACTCCGAGTTAGGATCCTGTTGGGGTTAGCAAAATAGCCTTCCGATTACTCAGTTTAAACCCCGGTATATCCCCTGTATAACCTTGGCTGGCACTTTGTTTCCGCATTCTTTCCAATCGATCTACCAAAATCCCGGGCCTAAGCCTTACAGCCGGAGTCCAAATCCTTCATTTAAAGGAGTCTCAGTCTGGGTCTCAACATTTGAACATTGAGGCCTACTCTCCCCCAAACTAGGGTGGAGCCCAAGTAGCTCCTTTTTTGAAGGACAGTAATCTTCCCAGGGTCCATGACAAGGTTCCAGGTTGTTTTGGTGGATGTTTCCTAGGTGCGGTGTGTTTCCCTATGTTGCCCAAAAAACACAAGATCGACCAAGAATTACAGGGATTTAGGCTGGGTGGTTCAAGGGGTGGGCAATCCAGTAATCCTCAATACCCATGAATCTTCCCCAATATTACTCAAGGCTTCCCAAGGTTCCCGAGTGCTTAACCCAACCCTGCTCAAGCACGCGGGAAGAGGCCCAGGTAAGGCTCCTCCAGTTTCAGGAGTCCCGTTGTGCTCGGCAGAAATCAAAACACAGGGGTGTTTGGGTATCTTGTAGACCCATAATTAGTAAACCCCCTCCCCCCCAATAGGGATTATGATGCGGATCCTAATATTAAGGCCCCTAGGAGGAGCAGGTTTATTAATCAGGGGTCTACATTATGTATGGACAAGGTAAGAAGGAGATCGCTGGGTGCTGCTACGGTTCGTGTGACGAATACCTTGCGGAACTCCCGCATGATAGTGGTTGTTAGGGTTCAGGGTTTAGGGTTTAGGGTGTTCTGGTGGCTTCAGTCACTCGGAACTCTAAACCGCGTCGTTGGAAGACTAGTTGTCCTTGCTTCTTATACTATAGTAGTTTCCATTTTCTTTTCCATTATTCCTTATATAATCCCTACAGAACTCCATATACCCCTATATAGCTTAGATTTCCCGAGTATTCCTGATACCAATTTCACCTCTCAGCCCAAACAAACCCTTCATGTATCCAGCAATTCCTTCTCACGATATCTATCTTTAAAAGGGTCCCATGAAGGGGCTACTTCATTATTTGATAAGTCTTGTGGTAAGTGTTACTGCATGGGGGAACGACCCAACCTATACACCTTATCCTTATATCCTTACAAGCTTGTTTTGGGAAAAGCCATGGCGGATTCGCGCAGGCTGGCTCGGAGGACGAGGATCTCGACTTCGAGGTGGGCAGGGGTCCTCAATAGAGGTTGAAATGGAAACTCATGTTACATTAGGGTTTGTGGTTAGTGTAATATAGGAGCCTAGACGAGAACAGAATAGCGCTTTAAGACCTATAGGATGAGTGGACTATAAGTCTCTGAGGATTGCCAGGGTAAAGCCTTGGTAACTATTCGAGGTTCTACATTTGAGTAGTATTTTATTTGGGGATACTATGGTACCCATTATAGAGTAAGATTCTATCCTCCTTTTGGGGTACAGTATTTTGTATAAGGGATATTATCTTACTAGGTTCAACCACAAAAAAAAACGCTACTCGATTGGATTTAGCAGCGTCCCCGGACACCACACCCGTTTTTCTATAGTTGTCATTTGGCTGGAGAAACATCGCAGTTTCCTTAGATAGGGGACCCCAATATAGACTCCAATAATAAAGGTAACCTTCATTTTGGAGAACCCTAAGCCCTTAACCCTATATGTCCCTATTGACCCCTATATAATTATATAACCCCTACAACCCCTTTCAAGGGACCCCTACGTTTGCCAAACCTTACTATCAGAGTTGGGGTTACCGAGACTCTGAGTAATCGCTTTCTTCGTTTTCTCAAAGTAGCCAGCTTCATAGCATATGACATGTAAACTCGGACAGCAGGCAGATGCCATCCCCAAATAGCCGCCTGAAGCCCAAAGCTAAGAACGGCACGATACTGCTTCCCTCACAGGTATCCCCATACCAATTACGTAGGCATATACCTGAAGACTGGTGTTATCTGTAGTAACTTTATGAGAGAATGAGATATTTCCTGGTTATGACCTGGCTTTTTCTCTACCTGGCCGCCTGAAACCCTAAACCCGTTATTCCCGTGGAGTGAAGAGTTGACGCGGGTGTACTGGACTGCTTGAGAGGTGTGATCATCGCCGGGCTTCTCTTGGGACGTCTGCTGTACGGTTGCTCGGAACTGGATGCACTTCGTACGATTGCTGGGTTTGTTGGCAGGCAAAGATTGGCTTGGCCGGACGCTTTGCAGGCAGTGGGAACCTTCGCAAGGGTCCGTGAACCATCGCGGATCTCGAGACACAGGGGCTTCTGCAGGGGATTCTGAATTTGGATCTCAAATTGCGGACGACCGCCGCATCGCAGGCCACCGTTCTGGCTCCGGGCAGTGTCAGCCCAGCGAGCTATTCATGATGGCTGGTGAATGCAACGAGCTGCGCATGCGCAGCGCATAATCCATGTCGCAGCAGTCAAAGAAGGGCGAATGCGCTAGGGGCCATGATTTGTAGTCAAAGCTTTGGAAGCTATAAAAGGCCATGCGTGGTTCACATTGCCCGGGTGCTCCTTGCACATCGTAAGATTTGGGTGACCGAACTCCCTTGAGGGTGCGTCAGGGTACATCGTCCTGGCGAGACGTGAAATGTGTGGGAGTGTCCCCGCTATTCTTCTAGAGTTCTTCATGGGGACCTCCATGGTCCCATAGTAATCCGTGCATGTATATGGGTGATTGTAATTATGGTTCCCTTTTGGGTACCCTAACTTGAATATTAGGTGCCGTTTTGTAGTAGGGATCCAAAAAGGGGACCATAATTTTGACAACCGCCCATATAGGTACATAGTGAAGGTCCCTCAGGGCCCAGAATTGGAGAAACCTTCAAGCGCATTCCAGTCCCTGAGTGCCCGTCCAACTCACGAAGCCGTTGAAATGCCGAAATGCTGAAACTTAAGCCCCAAATAAATTGGCAGCTTGGGAGCTCAAACTTTTTTATCCCTGAAATTTACATCAGACCCTAAAAACTAAACTCAGAAGACGCCAGAGTAGCAGCCTACGTATGTACCAAAATCATAGTTAGACTCCTTGTGCATTTATGGTCTCAAGGTGTTCCACAAAGGCCTCGCAAACCCCCTAGACCCGAAACTTTAAACACTGAACCCTAAATAGTAGTTTCCATTGTCTCTTCCATTATAGAGGCAATCACAGTAGGGCTCCTGCGCGCGAGGACGATGAAGAGGTGGATATCGATTCTGAGGAGAGTGGAGACGATCCCTGAGGACACAGGGGCTTAGGGTTTGGGGTACTGTAGAAACCTAGATAATTACCACCGTTATCCTCTTGTAATCCCTATATAACATACATACCCCAAAGCCCTGTTCTAATTAGATAGGCGCCTGTATGTAGGCCCGAGACTCAGGCTCCAGCGTTTGGTCTGTAGCGTTTAGGTGCAGGGCTACGGTTTGGCAGGGGTGATATATGAGGGTGCCCCCAAATCAAGGGTACCTTTTTGGGGGTCCCTCATATTAAGCCCTAGGTCTTTGGGTTTAGGATGATTGCTTTTGAAGTCGGGCTGCAAGGCTCATGGATAAGGCGCTGTAAGCTTGTAAGCCCTAAACCCCCAACCCGGGCCGCTTTGCCTAAACCCAAAACCCTAAACCCCTAAACCCCTAAACCCCTAAACCCTTAACCGATTCTACGTTTTTTTAGGGGAGGAGCTCATACCTTAGATCCTAAACCACCATGGTCGAGGTTCAAGACTTAGGCATTAGAGTTTAGGGTTTAGGGTAAGAATGTGCCAAGGTCGGAGACAGGCGATATACTTGCTGGTGGTAAGGATCACCATACACGTTCATGTATGGCTTAGGGATGCTTTGCCTTTCCCACTCTTGCAGTCCCTACTACCCGCCAGTAAGTTTAGAACTAGGAGACGCGCTTTGGTCGGGAAGTACAGTTGAGGGATCATTTCTAGGATCGCCCAAATGCTACCAACAGTTATGAGTTCCTTGTAGGATTCAGGAAAAGGGTACTTTAATAGACCGGAGAATAATATGAGCTATAGTCTAACCTCCTTAGAGGTGGTTTACACAGGGTATGAGTAACGAGTGTGGCCCATGTATCAGTCCTTGGGATTAGGGGTGGGGGGGCTCGAGGTCTCAGAACTTTCTTTGCGGTTAGGGTGGTTGTAAGGGTACATAGCTCCTGAGCGCAAGGGCTTCGTAGGGGAAAACCGAAGGTATGACCAGGTGATATCGTATAATCTCTTCTAACTTATGATTCCTGTTGTAGATAGCACTGGTGTTTTGTCATAGGCCTACCCAGGCTTGGTTTAGGATGTCCCAGCATCGCCTTTCTTGTCTGAGCTTATTAAAGTACAAGGCCGGCTTCGGAGGAATTGATTAGGGTATAAGTACAGGTGCAGTTGGGTCATTATTGCCTTCAACTTCCAAATAAAGGTGTAGAGCTTGAACGCTTTTGATCCAGGAGTTTGCTTTTTTTTTTGGGGGGGGGGTTGGGAGCTGTTAAGAAGTGAAACCCTAAACCCTTAACCCCAAAACCTCAAACCCTAACCCTAAAACCCCAAATGCAAAACCCCTAAACCCCTAAACCCTTAACCCCGCACCGTTTGGAGGGTTTCTCAGGTTCAAGAAGGGTTGCTGAAGCCGCTGCGCAGGACAGGATTTTGCATCGTCTCCTGACACCTGACATAGTTAACAGATAGCTGCTGAAGGTCACTTCTCCGAGCCGAAAATCTGAACCCTAAACCCTAAACCCTAATCCCTAAGCCCCAAACCCTAAACTCTAATCCCTAAACCCTAATCCAAACCCTAAATCCCAATCCTTGAGCCCAAAACCCTAATCCCTAAACCCTAAAAGCATCTTAGGGTCAAGATCACGGCCTCCTGGCCTGCTCTCAGGCGTCTCTGAGAGCTCTGAAGGATGAAGTCGATCCCGACGCCCCCCGACCACTAAACCTGATTGCGTTGTACGGATATACAGGGAATTACATAGTGTTTAGGGTTTAGGGTTTGGGGTTTAGGGCTCATGGTTCAGGGTCTAAACTCCTTTATGAAGATTATTTAAGGGATTAGAAGGGAGACTACTGTAGGGGTTATTAAGGGGGATATCCTGAGTTTAGACCCTAAACCTTAGACCCTAGACATAGCTCACATGATCCTGAAGCGGTGTAGTCTAAACTCCTTACAGGGGGTTGGTTGTATAGGGGATGATAATATAGGGGACTACTATAGGGTTTATTAAGGGGGATGCTAGGAGTTTAGACTATGGCTCATATGTCCTTGGAGTCCTCAAGCTCTCGACACACAATCCTAAACCGCCTAAACCATAATCACGGGTTTCTGAGAAGCCTAAGCCCCGAATTCGCAGCTTATTAGAGTCATCTGATAGGTATAGGGCCTTTATATTTTGGTTTTTGAGATTACCCAAGCCCTCGTATACATCCATAGACCCGATATACATGCAGCATTCATCTTTTCTTCAATGTGATTTTCCATTCGACCCTCCGTAGTTATATATATATATAAATTTGAGAAGCACCCATCTTATGGTGGTAGTTTCCATAAAAAAGGGGGAACCCAATAAACATTCCAAAATACTCGGACCCCTATTTCAGTGACCTCCTACAAGGTACCCCCTAATTTTGGGAAACCCTGAACCCTACATATCCTCATATAACCTCTGTATAACCCTAGAACCGCTGTAAAGTTTTGGGAAACCCCTGGGCCCATTTTATCCTGCTTAGAGAAGTGGCGCGAGCATGTGGGAGCGAGATTCCTTGAGTTGCTTATGGAAACCTTAAGAGAGCTCTCCCGACAGGCTTTAGGGTTTAAGGGCTTCCTGCTTAGGGTTTAGGGTTTAGGGGCTTTAGGGTTTGAGGGCTTGGGGTTTAGGGCTTGGGATTTAGGGTTGAGGGCCCAGGGTATGCTAGAGATGATGTATTGAATCTTTTTGTACAGCCCGCACTAGGTAGTTGAGCCTGGTTTCTGGGAGGTTTCCAGGGCAGAGAGAGTCGACATACATATATATATGTATATACATATGTATACATATATATATATATATAGATATGAGAGTTTTATGTATATACATGGTACCCCCACCAAAGATCTGCCCCTTTTGTAGGTCACACAGGAAATCATGTATCATTCTTCACGTTTGAGCTCTGAATTCTGAGGAAATATAGATCCTGGAATGCGAGCAGGTTACTAAGATTTTTGTCCTTTGCCCTAAACGCTAAACCCTAAACCCTAAACTGCGCTAGTCACATTCAATGAGCTCATGACTTCACTCCGCACTCCTACTTCTGGCACTCACACGCAATGAAACGGTTTAGGGTTCTAGGGTTTACGTAGGGTTTAGGGTTTAGGGTTTACGAAATGCATTCTGCAGTCCTATAACTTACACGCAGGGCAACATTGACATGCTTTTCCGTAATCCTAGCATTCACACGTAACGAAGCAGCGAAATGCTTTCCGCCGGAATACATTGTGCAAAAGCTTTTGGATGTTGAGCGTAGTGCATAGGACAAATGTAGATAAATAAATAAATAAGTATATATATATATATATATGTCAGTATGCTATTTACTGGATAACGTCCATAGTCACATTTTTTATTTGCAATATCCACTTACATATCATACAATTCTCCCGAAACCTGCGCCCCGAAATCTTAACCCAAAACTTTGAATCCCGGACCCTAATATCCTCCTACCTCAAAACCCCCAAAACCCCCCATACCACGGCAGAACCGAGGGATTTCGGAACTCCGAAGGCGAGTCTCTGCCCGAAGCTTTGGCAAAGCCTGGCCTTAAGACCTGGCAAAAGGATTTGGATTCATGTTTGATAGTACGAATAGTACCAATAGCAAGAATAAAACGGACACGCATGCAAGGTCTGAGAGTGCGAGTAGTAGCAGGAGCAATATAGTAGCTATCAGAGTGATAATGCAATTTGAAGGGACTAGGGCTTGGGGTAGGGGGTTGCTTCGTTACGTGTTGCGCTTTAGGGCAAGGCAGTTCAGGTTAGTGAGGGTTTGCGCGCCCACGGTTCGGATTTGAGGTTTGGTCGCTGTTAAAACGTCTTTGACCTTTGGGAAATGTGAGCGCTCCTAGGATGTTTAGGCCCGCCGGAGGTTTACAAGAACACAGGGAACATGCAAGGTGTGTTGAGGCTTAATTAATGACTTAATGCAAGAATACAGCAGAGAATATTTCGGACGCCAAATGATCGTCAACGTTGTTCCTTTGTAATCCTCATGTGAATTTAGTCTTCTAATCCTAAACCCTCATACCATCATATACCCCCCGAAGCCTGTTCACATTATTCAGGCCGATACATGACGTGGGTTTGAGGTTGTCGGAGCCCTAGAGACCTGAATGGTTTAGGAGACAAAGCCAGCACTGGCAAGCTTCCCGCCATAATCCTTAGAAATGTGTTTGGGCAACTCCAACCTATCCAGGAATAAACTGAAGGTGTAGGGTTTAGGACCTTTATTTTGGGGTTGTAACCGAAACCCCTTGTATGTAACCGAAACCCCTTGTATTAGCCTTTGCATGAGCATCTGAATGTTTGATCGGTATTGCAGAGGCTCTACGAAGCTTCCTTCATGTAGTCCCTAAACCAGAACAGTTGAATCGTAAACCCAAAGCCCCACTCCAAAACTCCTAAACCTTTGTCCCTAAACTCTAACTCCTACTCCCTAAGCTCTAAACTCTAAACCCTAACCCTATTCCGTAAACTTTAAACTTTAAGTTCTATTGCAACCTAAACCCTAAACCCTAAAACCTTAAAGTGCTGTTGCATTTCCTTACGGCCGGCTTTGGCGGCACCACTCGCGAAGTGCCCTGCGGGACGATCCCGCGAGCTCAGATACGACCCTGCTTTTTGGGTTTTAAATGCCCCTAAGCCTTACACACCCTAAGCCTTAAGTGGTATGTAATTTCTATATAATCCCAACATAGTATAGTAGTGTCCGTTTTGTTTTCCATTATCCCTATAGAACACCCAACATACTATAGTAGTTTCCATTTTCTTTTCCACAGTCCCTATATATCCTTAGCCTTGAAGTTGGGGAATGGGGTTGAGGGCTTGGGGTTTACGTAGGGCTTTCCGGTGCAGGGGTTTGGCTTCAGGGATTAGGGTTTGCGGGTTGTAACGATAATATTAACAGTTGCGGACGGTTTCTTCGGGAAGGGTGTCGGATTTAGAGATAGCTCTCCCTCAGCGCTAAATGTTAAAGTGTGCCCCTCAGATTTCTGAGTCTAGTCTCGCAAGTCCAAAACATCCCCCGCGCCTCATATCCATCCACCCCACGCCATAAACCTTGAGCCCCAAATCTTAAGTGCCACGGCTAGAACTTTGAACACACTGCTTAGATCGGCTGGGAAGTAGTTTGCTGCAACCCTAAGAAGCAGCAAAGTTTTGTGTCGCGATAGGTTTCCAGGGCATATACACCCCGACACTCATCCTCCATAATCCCTCTCCATCAAACCGCCATTTCCTAAACTCCAGGTGGGTGTTGTTCTAAATTCTAAAGATCTTGAGAACAACGGAGGGAATCTTCGGAATGAACTTTGTAAAAGGGTGATCCTAGTCACAAAAGCGATCCTATTCTCTTGTTGCTTTTGACAAGTGTTTTAACCCTTAACATGGTTTACAAGAACTACCACGCTGGAAATTGCTTGCTGGTCCCCGCCCCCAGATCCTGGGTGGCAAAGAGCGCCCCAGGTTCCGGATAGACTTGCTTGCGTTTAGCAGGCTGCTGTTCCAAAAAGATGTGCAAGGGTGTAGAGGTTAGGATTATTTGTGAGGGTTTTGCGTTGTCAGTTTGTCTGGAGGTTTTACAGTTTTGAAGTTTGCGGCCTGAAGTTTTGGGCTCCTCTGGATTAACGACGCTCGCAGTTCCATTTTGTTTCGCTTTTTGGGTGTAGAGTTGCAAATGGGCCATATTCTAAACTGCTAGTATCCCTCTTAGTTAACCCCTATAACAGTCCCCTATTTGGTCCCCTATATAACCCTCTTTAAGAAATCTATAGACTATACTTCAAGGTGTCTCGGTTTCGTGGTGCATTTCTTTATCAACCCCGCTTTCGACCCTAACCCTTTGGGGTCTACATTGGGGGCCCCCTGTTTTGGGAAAAGGTTATAGGGAAGGTTATATGAACTGTAGTCTAACCTCCTAGTATCCCTCTCAATTAGCCCTATGATATTGATGTTTGGCGTCTGGAGCCGCGGACCGCTCAATTTGTAAATCACTTAGCCAAGGCTGCTTTGCGAGGCCTTGCCAAGGCTTGAGTTCAGGGTTTTAGGGTTTAGGGGTTTCAGGTTTTCGGGTTTAGGGGTTTAGGGATTAGGGGAGTTTTGCCTGTTCAACTTGACAGCTTGTTGGCGAGGATTGTTGCCGAAATCTTGTACTGGCGCCGAAACAGGTCTTACAGGCAGAAGCACTTGATTCATTCCAAGTTTTTTATGCGCTTTCTGAAGGAGTAGGGGGTTTTGTTCTAATGTACTGAACCCTAAACCCTAAACACCAATGCATGTTGGTACTTGTAATCAAGCCTAAGGGCCTGATGTTTCTGCCAACGCTGAAAAATCAGGTCCCTGTAGCTTCCAAAGTCCTTCCTTGAATTTTCACGTTTTATTTTTCCGAGGACACACCCCAATAAGAAGCTGTAAAGAGTTTAAAGCCTGAATAATTTCCAATATTGTTCCCTCGTAGTCCTTCAAATATGTTGAGAAGGTATACGCCCCAAACCCCTTTTTCCAAAAGCACTTGGGGGGTCTCCAGTTTGGGGATCGCATGGGCTTCAGGGGCACCAAGCTGTTCCTTTTGAGGTTCCGTCTAGTAATCCTTTTTACCTTGAACATGGAACCCGGTGGGGACGATACGACGACTACTTGAGATTCATCGGTCGCAAAACTCGGGTTGCAAGTAGGATAGCTACAGGTAGAAGCGGTCATCGTCTTCTTTGTGGGGACAGAACTGCCCATCAACCCTAAACCCTAAGCCCTCCAGCTAGCGTCCCTGAAAGTGGGCCCTTGGGCCATCACTTCCGGAGCCTCGGCTCCCTGGAAGATCATTTGTGCTCAAGAGGCTGGGTTGCTACTGAGGAGCTTAGACTAAGTTTCGATAAGAAGGAAGCCCTATTACTACCCGTAAACCCCCTACCCCGCCAAAACCCTAAACCCTAACCCACCTAAACCCTAAACCCTACACCCACCTAAACCCTAAACCCTAAACCCTACACCCCAAAGCCTAAAATGCACAGTCACGAACAACACTGCCAGAACTTGGCCTACAGCCTCGGTCGCCCTGCAGAATAATTGTCTGGGCAGGCCCCTGGGATGGGGTTGTACAGGGATTACATTGGGGTTATATAGGGGCCATATAGGGATAATGGAAAAGAAAATGGAACTACTATAGGGTTTAGGGCCCCTGGGACATTTAATATTTACCCTTATGGCTTTAATAGCGGACCATATATACTAATATGTTTTCAATGGGTTTTAGGGGCCAACCTAGTTGTTACGGATCTTGCACGCGTCCATGCTAGGGCTGCAATGCCCCAAACTCTCAGGCTCAGACCTACTCCCGAAGCCCAAGAACTTCAAACCCGAAATAGTAAACTTTCTCCTGGTTGCTAAGGATGAGCGCTTCAGGAAACAACCATATGTTTCGTACATTAGAGTACATAGGCTGATTTATCGGCATAGAACCTTGTACAGACGCAAAAGTTGGGTGTGTACACGCCGAACACAAATGGGATCTTCCCTACAAAAAACAACAAGTTTTGGGAGTCCATGGACAGCCATTATTAACCTACTTACTAAGTCCCCAGGACCCTCCAGATAGGTTCTAGGGAAACATCCAAGCCTGAAAGCTTGGCAATGCTGTCTGCTGCGCCTGCCAAGCGTTCGACACAGCGGCTTCTGGCAGGCCTCAAGGGGCTTGGTTAGGGTTTAAGGTTTAGGGTTTAGGGTTTAGGGTTTAGGGGGCTTCCAATAAAGGTTCACTACTTGGATGGTCAGGGAGACGTAGTAAGTATACCTATAACTGATATACCACATTGTAGCTCCAATAAAGGGACCCCAATATAGACCCCAATGTGCTATAATCCTTATTAAGGGGACCCTCAAAAGGGTACCCTGAATTTTGGGAATCCGCCACATAGGGCCCCCGGAATACAGCTATAACGCACTTGCTCATTCCCCCTGACCGTCCAAGTAGATCCGTGTGGAGGATTCTGGGGATATGGGTGTTTCTCAAAATACTCCCCATAGAATGCATACGCAAGAGGGATCCCAATGAAGATTGTAGGGTCACTACATATATCCCTGCGATCCCTCGGGGGCCCCTGTTTGGAGAAATTCCCATACGTAGGTAGGGTTTCGGGATTGCGTTTTCTAGGGTTGTAAACCCTATATCCCAAATCCTTCACTCCAAACTCTAACTAAATCCTAAATCCTAAATTCTAAGCCCCTAAACCCCTAAACCCTAAGCCTTAAGCCCTAAACCCTAAGCCCTAAGCCCTAAACCCAAGTCCTAAATCCCAAGCCCTAAACCATCTGGGACCCTAAACCCTTCTTGGAAGCTGTAAAGTTTGGGCTTGGAACCCAGCCCAGGATTGTAGGGTCACAAGGTCTGGGGGTTAGGCCGTAGCTTCATGTGTAAAGAGGGTTTAGGATGTAGAGTTCTGGGGCTTAACCCTAAACCTTAAAACCTAA
>CAJNIZ010044583.1:32976-44640 GCA_905231905.1 Symbiodinium pilosum | reverse complement strand
CTGCCCCCCCCCCCCAGTAACAGTCTATATTAGGGGTCCTATTAAGGGCTATATATAACCATATTATAGCTATTATCCAACTGTTACTGAGGGGGGGCAGTACCCAAGGTTGAGGGTACAGGGGCTGGGGCTTTTAAATTCAAGGATGTTGGGACTTAGGCTTGTGGCCCTCAACCCTGAACCCTAAAGCCTCCACTCTAAGTAAACGCTAAACCCTACAGCCTCAACCCTAAACCCTCGATCCTCATCCCTAAACCCCAGACGCTCAATCCGGACCCCCAAACCCTAGACCCGTAGGTTTGGGGCGCTGGCCCTACGACCCAGACGACCCCACGCTTTGGATACGGTTTGCGGTGCGTGTAGGCCGCAGGATTGAAGGTTTGGGGGGAGGCTTGGGCCTCGTGAGCCAGTCTCAACTCCTAGTATCCTCCTTAATAACACCTCCCCTGTATAATCCCTAGTTATGTTACCCCATGTAAAGAGTGTAGATATTGGCTCTTATGGGGCTTTGGGTTGAGGATGTATGCTTTGGGAGCAGTATTCTGTTTCCAAATGCTTGCTATAACTGACATAAACAATGCTTTTAATGTCCGGGGATAAGCGATGATTCACCAAGGGGGCTCCCCAAACCCTGAACCCTAAACCCTGTGCTTAAGCGTTTAGGGTTTAGGGAAAGCCTCTACACAATCCTTACGAGGGACGCTGTGAAGGCTGTACATTGCTGGGGGCGCTTGGGCACTCACTGGAGGAAGTCCTAATGCTTACCTGATCTGAAACCCTAGATACAAACCTCTCAATCCTAAAGTGAAAATTCCAAAAGCAAGCTGTAAACCCTAAATCCCCGGCCCCCAGCCCCACGCCATGAATGCTTAACACTAAATCCTAAACCCTATAAGCCTTAAAGCGGAAATCCTGAACCCCAAGCCTCAACCCTAAATTCTTGACCCCAGGCTCTAAGCCCAGATCTAAACAACCAGTTCTTCAATCCACCAAACCCAACAAGATCCGAGGTTGGGAACTATAGGCGCTTTTTAAGGATGAGGATCGGAACCCCAAAAGGGAACCTCAAGAGTATAGTGGGGATATAATATACCTACCAAGGACCTTATAGCCCCATTCTATTCCTACTCTTCTACTATATTCTCAGGGGTTCCCTGTTATTGGGGTTCCCATTAGAACCTTGTAGTATCCACCGTTAATATCCCATAAAATCCCACTAGCTCAATTAAGGGCCCATAGTTAGGAGCCAGGAAACAGGTATATGGGGCCCACATGAACTATAGTCTAAACTCCTAGTATCCCTCTTACTGTAAGAAGCCTCATAATTGTCCCCTATATGGGTGGTTGTCAAAATTATGGTCTCTTTTTGGACCATAATTTTGACAACCACCCATATAATCCCTATATAACCCCTTTTAAGGAGTTTAGACTATAGCCCACATGAGGTGCCCATGGTTGGGCGCCATACAAGAGGGAGGCGCGCTATGAGGATTGAGGCTATCCTGTTTGTCATAATGGGTTTAGGGTTTAGGGGTTTAGGGTTTAGGATTTTACTGAATTTTTGGGGATTTAGGGTTTTGGAGTTAAGACTTTCTGCATGCAGGGTTTAGCATCAAAGGGTTCAGGGATGAATTCAGGGCTGAAGTTCAGGATTTAGGGCTTCCGTTTTAGGGCCTGTGGTTTGGAGTCTAGGGTAAGTACCTGAGCAGAGGTTTTGGAAAACCACGAATAACCTCCCGCCTCCCCACCATTGAGAAGCCTAGGTATCTATGGTAGATGTGGCTAATGTTTGCAAGAGTCCTATATAGTATAGCCCCAATAGAACCCCTATAACCCCCATAGAACCCCTATATCAACCCTATAAGAAGAAAACGACAATAGAACCCCTATATTAACTCCTGCCTTGCTTGGACTTTTGAGCCTTCTGAAAAAGGCTTTAGGGTTTAGGGTCCTGATGAAACCAATACCTCAACCCCCTAAAGCCTAAACCCTAAAGTAGGTAGAGGAATCTCCTTTTGGACTTCTTTTCTTTAGTTGGGTTCTATATAGGCTCCTCATGAAATTCAGAAGGGAGGATATTTAAACATCCCCACAGGCCAACCCTAAACCCTAAAACCCTAAATCGTTCAAGAGCCATGGGGTTTGGGGTTTGGGGTTTTAGGGTTTAAGGAGTTTAGGCCTTAGGGTTTGGGTTTTAGGGCTTAAGGAACCCTAAACCCCAAGGTTTTGGGTTTTAGGGTTTAGGGTTTAGCTGCTTTCCAGGTGGCAACGCTTTCGTCCCCTGGATGTTCTTCTTTCCATTCTTCAGCCTTGCTACCCCAAACCCTGTAAGGTCTTTTTTAGGGTTTAGGGTTTAGGGGTTTAGGGTTTCAGTGTTAGGGATTTAGGGTTTCAGTGTTTAGGGATTTAGGGTTTAGGCTTTTGGGTTTAGGGTTTCAGTGTTTAGGGTTTGGGGGGGCTGGAGCGGATCTGAGGTTCGAGAGTAGGAGTTTTTGTGGTGTGGGGGATATTTAGGGAAGATGTAATGATGATATAGGGAGTATGCGGGGATTACATATAGGGAAAAAGTGGTAGTTTCCTGAACTAGCGGCACCCTGATATACACCCCACATTATTCCAGTCCTTGTCACGGGGACCGCCACAAACGTACCCCTAGTTTTGGGAAGCCCTGAACCCTAAACCCCAAACCCTAAGTTTAAGTCCTAAAACCCCAACCCTCAATCCTAAAACTCTAAACCTGATATATCCCTATACTACCCTTATATAACCCCTTTAACAATACCCCTCCTTCCTTGTTTGGGGAAGCCCCGAAGCTAGTGTAGGGTTGTGATTTCAGGTTTCGATAGCTTTTGGGCTAAGCCCAAAACCCACAACCCAAAACCCTAAACCACGGAGTGTATAGGCTACAGGCAGAGGCTTCGAGACTCGGGATGATTTAGAGTTTAGGGTTTAGGATTTAGGGTTCAGGGTTTAGGGGATACTGTACTAGTTCAGGGTTTGGGGTTGGAGGGTGCGGGTGACTTAGTTTAGTAAGTAGTTTCAGAAGTGGCACAGCTGGGCTTCGTGTATGGATTGTAGGTTGGGTACTGCCCCCCCTCAGCAACAGTTGGATAATAATTGTAATATACTTATATATAGCCCTTAACAGGACCCCCAATATGGACTGTCACTGGGTGGGGGCAGTGCCCAAATTGTAGGGCTTATAAGTATACTTGCTCTACGTCCCTGGCCCCCCCAAGCAGGCTTAGGTAGAGCCATTGCTACCAATCGTATCAAACAGCGCCTTGTAGTGGCGACAACCTGATTGAAAACAAGATTCGCAATGTCTATACACGCGCTGGCGCAAAGACATCCTTCCTCCAATCTTGCATATGCCCTGCTACATTCATTTTAGGTCCTGCCCTAAACCCTAAGCCAGGTTATACGTGACTCTAGGAGTAAAGGGCTTCCAGAATCGCGCTTGGATGGCTGCTGTGTGCAAAGGGATTACCGGTTGATGATTACACAGCGCTTCCCCTAAACCCTAGGGTTTAGAGCTAAGGGTTCAGGGCATGCCTGTAGCGGGTTCCACACAAGGTTCCTGACTGGCAAGCTATACAACAAACCCAAAGAGAACCCACATTGGAGGGTCCAGGTAAACCTTACACTTCTGAAAGCGTGAGGTTCCCCAAAACCCTGATTTGAAAACTAGACTCCCTAAACCTTAAACCCGAATCCGTAAACCCTAAACCATACACCCTGAAGCCTACATCCTAAACCCTAAACCCTAGACTCCCTAACCCCTCGGTTCAAAGGTTGAAGCTCAAACTCCTAAAGAAAGGGCCAAGAAAAGTCTCAGGATCCAAGCCCCGGAATTACAATTGCAGGGGACAGTCCCAGTTCCTAAACCCTAAACCCTAAACCCTAAACCCTGCCTGAGGTTTAGGGCTTAGGGGGCGGCTATAGGGTTCAGGCTTTGTCTTAGTACTGCACGTCTAGACAATCCGCTTTTAAACCCGTGCTTAAAGAGGATGGACATCTGTGTCATTCTCATTGCACGGGGGTTCGCTCAAACGCCCCAGAAAATTACAAAAGGCGGATACTTAAAACCATGCATGACCTTAAGTTCCTAAAAGGTAATAATTGTGGAGAAAGGGCGCTCGAGTATGCTCAAATCCTGCATCTTGTTTAGCATCAACGCCATGAGTGTAGGTCTTGCCTTGGAGTAAAACCTGCAGCACCATCTGAACAAACTGGGTTGCGGTTAAGGAACTTAAAATAAGTTAATTATGGGTATATTTTAAATAATAGGGTTTCCCCAACATAGTAACTTGATTTAAGTTCCTTAACAGCAACCCAACAAAAGTTGAAAGTTTAGACTTTAGGGTTTAGGGATCCCAGACCCCGACCCCAACATCCTACAACCTGAACTCCAAACCCTAAATCCTAAACTCTAAATCCTACAAATCCTAAACCCTAAGCCCCAAACCCCAAACCCTGAATCCCTCAACCCTAAACCCTAATCCCTAAACCGGATCAACCCGCGGGCCTACCCTTTAAATCTGTAACTCTACAGCACTCCCAAAACCCAGGGGCCAGTAACAACCCTAAGACCTAAACCCTGGTTTAGGGTTTAGGGGTTCAGGGTTTAGGGACCCAAAGGTCGGTAACATAATGACACAACACCCAGAAAAAGAGCCCTTAGGGATGAGGCTTTAAAGGTTCTACATACTTTTCGGTTTAGGGTTTAGGGTTTAGGGTTCTACATACTTTTCGGGTTCAAGCTGAATCCCTGAGGGTTCCATTTCATTTTCCATTTGAGTCTTTCTTGTTCTCATCCACGACTCGTGGGATCTCAGGGGGCTTGCTGCTCATAATTCCCCAAGTAAACCCAGCTTCCATGTCATTGTCCCATCCCTTTTCCAATTGAGTCCGCAGTCTTGGGCCCTACATCCCTGAACCCAAGCCCGAATTAAATCCTGATCCCTAAACGATATACCTTGCTATACCCCAACATGTCCCTAGACCCCTAAAGTGACGCCCGAAAAGGTACCGCTAATCTTGGGAAAGCCTAAAGCCTAAACCCTATATCCTAAATGCTAACCCTGCTTTCCATTTTCCCCAAGGGACTTGCTGCGGATGTAAAATTTCGCAGAGCTCTTTGTCTTCTCGAACCTGGTACCCACCTGAAGAGCAAGACTGCACCTATAATCACCCTGCATTCCCCATGATTAGGGGTCAATGGCTTAGGGTTAAGGTTTAGGGTTTAGGGTTTAGGATTTACAGGACGCCCTGTATTCCCTAAGTTCCCCAGTAAACCCTGACTAATAAGGGTACCCTTTTTCCTACTGTTCTGTTTTAGTAAGGAGGCCCCCAAACAAAAAGGGTAAAAGGGTACTACTGGGGTACCTAGTTCCCCATAATTAGGGGTCAATGGTTTAGGGTTAAGGTTTAGGGTTTAGGGTTTACAGGACTGCAATTATAGAGTGGTCGAGATGAGTGCGTTGCGGTATATTTTCTAGCATGGCGGTTTCCCAAAAGCAGAGGTGCCTTCTTAGAGGATTTCCTGGAACAAGGATTATACTTATGGCATTTTGGGGCCTACATTGAGGTCGCGCTGTTTTTTGGAAACCCCATGCAATTATACGTATAATGAATACAGCTTTTTCGAGTACAGTCGGGCCACCTCAGCTGATGTGGTGATTGTCCAGCTAGAACTATAGAGGCAAACGTCCTACAGATGCCCACAATCCTAAACCCTTTAACCCTGAATGCCTGAGAGCTACACTCCTGGACTTCAAAGCTAACTTCCTCCCAGAACTTAAATCCCAAACCCTTACTCAACTTCTTTGCAGCGCCCAGTTCACATTACGCAAGATCTTGACAGCTTCATTCTAAAGCTGGGGTGGAAGTCGCAATGCTGCAGCAGGGTTTGGGGTTTTGCTAGATTCGAAACCATGAACTATAATGCCCCAATTCAACAAAGGGTCCATATAGGTATATAGCATATACTTAAAGGGCCTATGTATAGACGATATACTTACATTCATCTTTTGGGTTCTTAAGGGAAATTCACAACCCGGACCGCTAGCCAGATAGGTACATATGCCCTAAGACTTGCACGCCAGTAGCTAACGTTGAAGCCATGGCCCCCAAGTATAGACCGTTAACGCTGGGATCCCTATACGGGGGTGGCAAACAACAAGAGAGAACACAGCTAAGCGTAACAATCCTAAACCCTAACCCTAAGGCTCAAAGGACTCATAATATGAGGCTTTTGGGCCCAAAGACCATACTATGTTTGGCTTGTGGGCTATTTTGGGCCTGAGGGTAAACACCAAACCCTAAATCCTAAACCCTAAGCATGTTTTCTCAACGGAGTTGTGGAACATTGGGCACCTCGTAGAGGTCTTCATCACCACAGTTAAGCCCACCATTAATTCCCTTTTGGCCTCTCAATCTGCAAGCTCCCCGCATATTCGTGTTTGGGAATTAGGGTCATACCCCCTTAAGTAGATAGAATATGAGGTATATGGGGATCTTATTACAATATACCCAAAGCCATATTCTATCTACTTAAGGGGGACTATAACCCCTGAACCCTCAACCCTAAAGCTACAACACCAAGTCCGGGGGCTATAGGAGGGAATCTTAATGGAAAAACCCCTGCAGCTCACGCTGGGTCAGATGGGGCCAACCTTGGAATATGATAGTTGTACTAGAAGGGCTTAACCGGGCTTAACATAAGGATTATGTAGGGAAATTGGAGACCTTGCCAGAGAATCAACGGATCCCGCCCTGGGAAGCTAACAGCTACCCTGAAACCTAAACCCTAAACCTTAACCGTGGTCCCTCATCTGATGCTTTATGGGTTCCCTTACTACTCCTACCCTACAGAACCCCCAATGTTCCTCCGTCATTAGCTTTTACTAGCCTACATGGGCAACATTGGCGGGGTAGTACAGGCTGCATGTACTCCACCTAATGTTTAGGTGAGAATACTAAAGCGGCCCCCGCCTCCCCAGAACTTGTTTTGCGATTTGGGCTTATGGAAGGGGGGGGAGGGGCTCGCAATAATAAATGACGGGGACATGGGTAGGACCAGGTAGTGCAGCTCGCAATACTAGTAGGACAAGTAGAAGGGATTTGCTAAAATCGGGACGTTTCCGGCCGGACAATAAAATTATTGCCACCCCTTTATCATTGCGTTTTGGACTTGTTCATAAATTATCGGGCTCCGAACTTGTTAGAAAGCAAATTTGATTGTCAAGGATTTTCCCGGGCCGGCAACAAAACGCTTTTATTAATGCTACCTAAACATTAGACCCATATTCAGAAAGAGTATTTTGAACAATTCCTTAGAGTGATGCTATATTTAAGAAACTAAGGCGACTACAGTAGCGAGAGGGCTAGCGGAGGAATCCAGATCACCCTTTAGCTGAGATGCGAGAGCATTTACTCACAATTCTACCTTTGTAGTGCTTTTTTGGTGGTTGAACTTAGTAACATTTTATTGCGTATATAAAATACTACACCCCAAAAGGAGGATAGAATCTTACTCTATACTGGGTAATAGGGTACCATAGTATCCCCAAATAAAATACTACTCACCTGACCGCTGCATGTCCCCAGCCGAGTTAAGAGCTCCAGGAGCCGGCAGAACATTCTAATGCAGACCCCTGATTAACAAGCCTCCTCCCATTAATAGGGACTATACTAGGGATCCTCATATTTAGGCCCTTAAAAGGAGGGAGTTTATTAATCATGGGTCTACATTATCTTTAGACGAACCCGCAAGTCTAAACCCTAAGCCTTAAGCCTGTAGCCTCAATCTCCAAAGTGACTACCCCATGAGGGAGAGCTCCATAATCCCCTTATAGTGCCCCATAATTGCCCTTTTAACCCACACCCCATTTCCTAGGTACAACTACCCTAATAAACACTGAATAATACAGCAAATTCCATGTTCCATTCCTACTAAGCACAAGGGAAAACCAACAGCCCAAAAGACCGAGACTCTCCACGAAAAATCCTGATCCTGAACCCTACTCCCAAATCCTAGCCCCTGAAGCTTACATCGTAAGCCCTACGAGCCCTCAGACCTAAACTGCTGCAGCCCAGTAGCAGGTCGGGCACGCTTCATGAACCCCATCGTCGGAAGCGTGCCCCAGAGGACCTCACGTTTAGGATCTAGAGTCTAGGGTTCAGGATTTAGGATTTAGGCCTCAGGTTTTAGGAATTTAGATTTGGGGCTTAGGGTTCACGGCTTAGGGCTAAAAACTTTGGAGCTTATAGCTTAGGAGTTGAAGACAAGGCTACCAGATGAAGAAGCGAAGTTATTGCTTGGGTTGGAGGGGTTTAGGTATACTGACGAAGTCGGGTCAAGGATTCAGGGCTTATGGATGAAGGCTTGGCCCTAAACCCTAAATTCCTGGGGTTCAGGATTTGGGCTTTGGGAAAGAAAGACCTTAAGGAGGACCGAGAACCTATCAGAAGATTTTGTACTCCCCAAAATCAAGGGTTTCAGGCTCGAGTTGTACACGTGGATTTGTTTAAATCGTTTAAAGCGACCTTAGGGACTACACTGGCTCATAATATCAGGGCTATACTGGGGAAACTTTTTAGGAGGAAAGACCTTAGGGGTACAAAACAGGAACCCCTGACGAAACAAGCATGGAACCACAGAAGGCAGAAGGCTTGTTTCAGCTGGTTCTCGGGAATATAGAGCATAGAAATGGAAAGCTCAAAGTAGCAATGCGCAGTATCAGGAATTCGACAAGTCTTAACGACTATCAGCATTATGGAATTTCCAGAAACTACTATACATCTTCAGTAATGAGAATATACCAATCATCTTCAGAATCTTAAGCAGGTGCCACTTCAAATGAAAGACGTTGAAACTATCATGTCCATAGTTTCCATACTACACGAAAAGGGGGTCTCTAGGTAAACCCTACCTGAAGATATATAGGGTTCAGGGTTAAGGGTGTGGGTTTGGGGCTTTGGGCAGGGTTTAGGCGAAGAAAGCACACAGTTATCAAGACACCCTCAACCCTAACCCCCTCCCCCCCCCACATCAGGCCCCTGAGATAGCGATTGAAGAAGCACCACCATGCCTTCCTTCTGTATGCACCCTAAACCCTAAGCCGTGTCTTGGGTAAGGAGGTAAGAGTAACTTGATTCTAGATCTCATTCATATGGTAGTTTCCCAAAATATGGGGACCCCAACATAGACCCTAAAATGCTATAGTCCTTATTCTCGGAAGGACCCCTACAATGGGCACCCCTAATTTGGGAGCCCCCCCATATCCCAAAGTTCTCCCGAGTACCCCAAAAGGCTCCTTGACATATCAAAAAAAATCTCATGAAATCGAAGCCTTCCTTAAAGTAGGGGTGCCTTATTGAGGCCCCCAGGGGCTATACAGGGATACAAATGGTTTAGGGTTAAGGGTAGCAAGGAGACTTTGGTTACCCCAATCCCAGAAAAAAAGACTGAATATTATGTGATTCTTGCGGGGTACTTATTCAGGGGGTTGGGATTCCAAAAATCATCGTATTACTTCAGGACCGGGGAAATGCATCTTCACTGTCTATGACCCACAACCGCCCCTTGAGCATAAAGGGATGCTCCTACCTTACAACCCCGAAACTCAAAACCCTGAACCCTCACTGTCAACCCTGCACATGAAAGCCCAAAAGCCTAGACCCTAAACGCTGCTTCGTTCCAAGATTCAGTCGGCTTCTGCATTTCCTCAGCAGTCTACCTTAAACCCCAAACCCTTGACCCCTGTTTACAGTTTAGGGCTATCATATGGGGGTTTGTCGACATCGGGAGCCCCACGGTATGACAGACCCTAAGACCCTAAACCCCTAGACCCCAAACCCCAAAACCTCTAGACCCATCTAGACCCTATTTAAATTTCTAGACCCTACACCCTAAACACCTAGACCCCAAACTCCCTGAATCCCTAGACACTAAGACCCTAAACCCAAACCCCCTGAACCCCTAGACCCTAAACCCCTAGCCCCCAAACCCCTAAACCCCTAGACACTATAGAAGACCCTAAACCTCTAGACGCTACACCCTAAACGCCTAGACCCCAAACCTTTAAACCCCTAGACTTTAGATGTATATATACGACCCTAAAACCTTAGATCCCAAACCCTTAAACCCGCAGACGCTAAGACCCTAAACTAACCCCTAAACCCCTAGACCCTAAGACCCTAAACACCTAGACCCCAAACCCCTAAACCCCGAGACCCTAGATAAGAGACCCTCAGAACCCAAACCCCCTGAACCCCGCAACCCTACGACTCTGAACCCGTAGGACCCTAGACCCCAAAACCCCTAGACCCCATATACGACCCTAAACCCCTAGACCTTGAGACCCGAAACCCTAAGACCCTAAACCCATACAAGGGGCTCGCGTCTGGCGTTTAAGTTGCAGATTCAGGGCTTAGAATGAGGGAATTTTGATTCCCCTAACCCCCCCTATAGTAGAGAATGATACTTGAAGGGTATTGGGTTATAGGGTGCAGGGTTTCGGGTTGAGGGGTCCAGGGATCTATTGGGAGAATCAAACAATGAATGGGAAACTGAGCTACAAACGGATTCATGTGAGGCAATAGGGGTTGTGGTTACCCCAGGCCCCCCAAGGAAGAACCTTTGACTGTCATATGACTCTTCTACATAGGATTATTTTTAAGAGGTTGGGGCTAGCAAAACCTTGTTACAAGCTCAGGGGTTGTAAAGGCATGCTCTGGGATTTCTTTTATCTCAACACTAAACTCTAGATCCTGGGCCCTAAATCCCTCAACACCTAAACCAAAAACCCTAAACGTAAGGCTACAGGGAGGAACTCAGCTGGATAGGATAACAAAACGTCTTCGAGCTTAAGGTAGAAGGGGTTACACTCCTGGAAACTTGCATGGAAACCCAAAAGGGGCCCTAAAAAGACTAGAGTCCCTCTAAAATGGGGCTAGATGGGTTTCCATGTGAGCTATAGTCTAAACTCCTAGAATCCCCCTTAATAACCCCTAGTAGTCCCCTATATAATCCCCTATATAACCCCCCTTTAAGGAGTTTAGACTATAGCTCATGTTACTTTGGGGGAGTGTATAACTTAGGAGGGTTTGGGGTTTAGGGATTAGCGCTTAGGGATCCCCACAGCCCCCACCCTGCAATAGTGGTAGAATATTAATATACGAAGATTTTGATATGATCCATAGTTTAAACTCCTTAATAGGGGGTATATAGGGGACCCTATATAAGGGACTATCATAGGGGTTATTAAGGGGGATACTAGGAGTTTAGACTATAGCTCATATGATCCTTATTATCCCTTTTAGTCACCATTACAAGGTGGTGGACCCACTTGAGTTATAGCGATATGTCTAGGATTTATGGCTCAGCACAGTGATAACGAACCCGAAACGTAAACCCTAACCTCAGACCCCTGAACCCTAAACCAAGCTTCTACATTAGGCACACCCTGCAAATGAATACTTGTTTAGGTAAACCACAAAAGACTTAAAGAGTTCCTCTTTGCGAGACGACTAAACCCTGCAGCTTCATGTTCTGTGTACCTGCACCGTACCTGGAGTTGCATGGTTGCTTGTAAGATACCTATACGTCTACCGACTTTATGTATACTCCAATTCTAATCCCAAACCCTCAACCCTAAA
>CAJNIZ010044583.1:0-12192 GCA_905231905.1 Symbiodinium pilosum | reverse complement strand
TAGAGTTTAGGGTTTAGAGTTTTCCTTGGGTTTAGGGTTTAGGGCTTAGAGTTTAGGGTTTAGAGTTTTCCTTGGATTTGGGTCCCTTGGGTTAGGGTTTAGGGTTTAGGGTTTAGGATGGCTAAACCATGGATTGTGGCCCTTCAAGGGTATTTGGGACCCAGAACCGGGTTACAAACATTAAGTGGGTACAAACGTAAAGTCTGTGATAAGCCCACACACACACACTCAAAACCCAGTACCCGGCAAACCTCAACCCCCCTATAAACCTCCTCAACCCACTAAACCCTAAACCCTAAACCCTACACCCTACACCCCAGACTTCGGAAGTGATTCAGCCAGCCTCTCCGGAGGCACCGAAAAGGTCAAGGCAGGAAAGGTCTCGGCGACCAGTATAGCTGGCGATGAAATGCTCAATGTCCTAAAGGTTTAGGGTTACATATGGGAATGGAAAAATGGTAACTACGACTGTCCCTTAGGGCTTAGAGTTATGTTGGCGATGAAAGTTTCAATGTTATAAGGGTTAAGGGTTTAGGGTTTTGGGGTTTAGGGCTAACGGGCTTTCATGTACCTGTAAGGTTTTTAGGCCCAGGGGCCTTAGGTTTTAGGGTTTGGGGTTGAGGCTTTAGCGTTCAGGGTTTAGGGTTTAGCGATACGGGTTTAGGGTTTATGGTTTAGGGATTTTGGGTGCAGGGCTTATAGGCTTCAATGTCCTTGTAAGGATTCAGGGTTTACGGTTTAGGGTTTGGTGCTGGGGTTTACGGCCTTCCATAGCCTTCAATGTCCTTCTTGGGGTTCAGGGGATTATAGGGGAATGGAAAAGAACATGGAAGCTACTACATCACCTAGGCATTAGAGGTATATTAGGATATATGATGTGCATATGTATATATGTATATTCATATGTATATATTCTGGTTGGACCTAAGAACCCATAGCATGGGGCCTTAATCCTGGGATCTTGCATGCCAATTACATACCTCATAACAACCCTGTAATACGTAAACCCACTTGGCCAAAGTCAGAACCGCGGAAACAGCATATTATGAGGAGACTTGGTAAGTATAGATATAACCCCATAACCCACATACTAACCCGAGTTATCCTCACTATGAACATACTCACTAAGTCCCACTGACCATCCAACCCTAAACCCGCTTCGGGTTTTGGGACTAGGGTGGGGCGTGCGAACCCTAAACCCTGAACCCCAAAACCGTAAACCCTAAACCCCAAAACCCTAAACCCTAAAACCCCTATAAACCCTAAACCCTACATCCTGAATTCTAAGCCCTAAACCCCAAAGCATGATCAGGATGGAAGCCTCAGCCTGCTATACTCCTAAAGTTGAAAAGAAAGCATCTAGTCCCCCCTAAGTAGATAGAATATAGGGTGTTAGGGTTTAGGGTTTTGGGATTAGGGTTTAGGGTTAGTCCCCCGTAAGTAGATAGAATATGGGGTGTATGGGGTTATGCCCATATTCTATCTACGTACAGGGGACTATACACTCAAACCAGAGGACTTCGCACAAAATTAAGATACGATGTTAGCCTTGATCGCTGTCCCGCAAAATCCCGGAATGAAAACCAACGCTTTCCCGTTCCCGTAATTAAACTTCCCAGCATTTCTAAGGGCATGGGCTTTCTTTCTTTAATTGAGATTCCTTGAGATGGAACTTTTAGGGTTTAGGGTTTCACGGTTTAGGGTTTAGGGCCTTATGCAAGCAATGACAATCTAGGAAACAGAGGGCGGGCAATTCATTTAGATGTCCATCACATGTCCTTTCTTTTCACGATTATACAATTCCTTTCTGACACCATCTGACACCACTTCTATCCAAAGAAATCGGAGGAAATCACTTCTTCCTTCCTCTTGCATTGTCTTCAGAGCCTTTGATGCAGATTTTTTGCACAACACCCATTAACACAAACAGTCAACACAAACACAGGAGGTTCCCCTGTGCCTCAATTTTCCTTACAGCGATCCCATTGATTGGCCTAAACCCTAAACCCTAAACCCTAAACAACCCTAAACCCTAAACCCGCTTTTAGAAGTAAGCTTCCCTTGTGCAAGTTTAGTCTGGAAGGAACTTAACTTGCGCTTGAAGTATCAGTATTTGATGTTAGAGACGGAGGTAGGGGTTAGTATCAGCGGCAGGCAGTATGACAAATAGAAGGCCCTCATGCTATATGAATTTTGCGGGGCTGGGCTCAAACAAGTTTCCGCACTTTATTGATGACGTTTCCTTCACTAGTAATGGAATAGAAGGACCCTGGTAGGTATCCTCCTGCCATATTCCTACTATATTCTTGGGGTTCCCTGTTTAGGTTCCCAGCAAAGTCCCTTTTCTCTTGTTAGAGATAAGACTAAAAGGCTGCCAGAATCATCATAATTGCGGCCGGTCCCAAACTACTGTAGGTCTAGATAATTTAGGGTGTAGGGATTAACCCTAAACCCTAAACGGGCTTAAGGTTCAAGGATTAAGGCCTAGGGCTTAGGGATTCTTGAAGTTTAGTGCTTCGGGTTCAGGATTAAGGTAGCGTCCGTGGTTGTCACGTGGAGAACGTACTGACAGAAATGCACAGACATAATCTTCGACGCCCTCAACCCTAAAAGCGGCTTGTTACAATTGCTCAAGGCTCGGATTGTCATTTTGGCCTTGAATGTTAAGAAGCTCTAAAACATGCAAATTCCAAAGCTTTGAAATTAAAATGAAAATTGGATTTTTTAGCAATTTGTAATGCTTATTTCATCCTGAAGGCTTTGAGATTTAGGGTTTAGGGTTTAGGGTTTAGGATTTAGGGTTTAGGGTTTACAGGGTTTAGGGTTTACAGGGTTTACAGGGTTTACAGGGTTTAGGGTTTAGGGTCCCTAAACCCCTACACCCCTCAAACCCTAAACCATGACCGCTGTTTCAGTCTCATCAGCTTCAACCCTCCCTCTCCATTTGAATCCTAACTCCCGTCCTACGATCCAACCCATAAAATGCCATGGGCGGTTTAGGGTTTGGGGTAGGGGTTTAGAGATTAGGGTTTAGAGTTTAGGGTTTAGGGAATCGATAGCAATTAGCATCTCTTAGATAAGGTGGAAAGTTAAACAAGCATGAAGGTACATTCAAAAACACTAGCCCGCACTGCAGGGTTGGTCACTAAAGTCAGCTTCCAGTCGGGCAAGGACAACATCTACTTTAAAATCNNAACCCCACTGCAAGGGTGGGGGAAAACACTAGCCCTAGCAACGATCGCAGTAAAACCAGCGGAAAATGGACTTAGGCATGACGGTGCCTAGTACACAACGCTTACCCCGAAATCAAACCAATCCCGCGATCATAAAGTCCAAAACCCCAAACTCTAAGCCCCCAAATCCAAACCCGCGAACAGTGAGCCTTAAACTCCAAACACACTCAAACATTTTCCCCCCCGCTCTCCTTCTTCCTGGATTGGGCATTGAACCAGGTTTTCTCGACCCCGGTGCCTGATAGGGGTCTAACATATGGGGATGTAGGTAGATGTAGGTGTAGAGATTTAAGGCTCCGGGCTAATTTTCACGATGTCTTGTACAGTTTGTTTAAGCGCGGCTTCTGGGCAGCTTTTATAGCTTCATGTGCGAAAGGAGTGGACAGACTGTACGCCCTCAAGCGCTTAAACCCTAAACCCAACTGCCTAAACCTAATCACTAAACCCTAAGCAGCGTGGGGTTTGGCGTTTAAGGGGTCCAAGGGCTTGATTTGGGGCCTACCCCAAACATCTGGTCTGTAATGGTGCTATCAAAATGTGCCCCATTATTATAGTGGGGTTAGATGGGGGTATATGGACGGATAATGATTTCAGCAGCGTGCGTTCTTTCGCAAGCTGCTAGATGCGCAGGTTGAATTAAAGAATAGGTGTGGTGCCGAAGGTTCGTTGTGATGACGTTCTGTGCACGTATCAGCAGAAGTAGCATGTAGCGGTAATATCGGTTTTTGGAAAGTAGATCGATGGTACAGCATTTCAGATTTTTCTGAGCTCACAATGAGGATAGCTTCCAGGCCATCCCCATGGTGCACGAAAAGGTAAAACAATGAGATTATAGAAGAAGAGCAAAGTACATGTACAGCTATGCAGGGATCGTTTGCAAAAGGTCCAACAATCGAAAGTCGGAATTTAAAGCCGCCAGCTGCTCCCACTTGAACTCCAAGCCCTGAACCTCCAACTGTAGAACCTGAGTTCCCTGAAGCCCCCTGTGGAGAAGTTCTGTCAGCTGGTTTTTGAGATCATAAATGATAGAAACCAAAGAAGCCATGGGGAACTTCTAGAGAACCCAAACACTGCAAAGCAAGATGCAGTCGGTGTCGTTTCCAAGAGCTGTCTTGGGCATCGCCGTCGAAGAAAGCCTTTCCGATTGTACAAAGCTTACTGTAGCAGCCAGACTGATACCACAATCGCCCCCTAGTCATAAACAAATATTCTCTTCCTAGACCCTCCTCCTACCCTCTATTAGGGCCTAAGTACCCACTAGTAGGGACCATATATCCCAAATTAAGGGTACAAGGAGGGTCCTGGAATTCTCTTTGATTTATGAAGGTATAATATATACCATCCTGAACTCATGTATTAATTGGGGGGGTGAGGGATCTCATTGAGAGGGGGAGAGGAGGAAAGACCTGGTTAGTTCTCTATGAGCCATGAGTGCTGCGAATCGTTATACCCTAAACCGCAGACCCCAAACTCTCAACCCTAAACCCTAAACCCTAAACCCCTAAACCCCTAAACCCCAAACCCCAAACCCTAAACCCTACACCTCAAGCCCTAAATCCTTGAGCCCTAAGAAGACAACCCTCCAGGTGAAAAAAAACCTACTCTTAGAGTCTTGGGGTGTACCTCATCTCGCCAAAAAATGTAAAATAATTGCCTGTATGGCTGTTATTATGGGCTTAGGGCCATTATTTTGCATATTTTTGGGGCGTTAAGGTAGGGCTTAAGGTCTGAAATGGCATTTGGAGTATAGTATTTGGGGCTGAAAGCCCCAATGCTCGGGCACTTGCAGCCTCAAGGTGAGCCCAAATCCTAAAGCCTATAAATACTTCCCAAGGTAGTATAACCCAGACCCCTTATTAATAGACCCCCCTCCCCGTAATAGGGATTATAATCGGGATCCTAATATTTAGGCCCTTGAAAGAAAGGGGGTTATTAATCATGGGTCTAGATTAGGGTACTTTACGATCATGCAGGATTTCGAGGGAGCCACTGTACTGTAATTAGATAAGCCGCTGAATCCTTTACCAAACCCAGTATGCATCCAGAGACCCAAGCAACGGATTAGCATATGAGCCGCAACTACTCCGGGTTTAAGGTTTAGGGTTTAGGGATTTAGGGATTTAGGGTGTAGGGCTTAGGGTTTCCGTAGCATTCTTCCACATGTCTGCTCGAGCTATGCCATACATGCTCCGCCCTGACTCGTGCTATGATAGGACCGTAGAACCCGAAACCCATTCCATCCACAGCCCTTCACATTCCTTCCCAATGCGTCGTGCCCAGGGCTGACAGTGCTCATAGCATATCTGTGAGTCATACACGACACTGCGAAAGCAACGCTATCAAGCCGCCGCAAGCCCCCCCAGAAGCTAAACTACGAATTCCCTAAACCGTGAACACAACACCTCAGCCGCTTGGTGCCCCTCACATCAATCTAGGGATCCAAGTATACAAATAATACCTACATGGGACCCCAAAAGCTGTACATATCAGCTACATTGGGCTATTTGGATCCCTAGGGTTCCTACCTTAAACCCTAAGACCAAGGCTCCAGACCCTAAACCCTAAACTCTAAACCCTAAACCCATATTGGGCTATTTGGTAGTTTCCCAAAATAAGGGGAACCCAATGTAGACCCCAATATACCATAATCCTTAATATGGGGACCCCCAAAATTGAAATGGTACCCCCTATATCTCCCTTAATAACCCTATAGTAGTCCCTTATATAATCCCCTATATATCCCCCCTTTAAGGAGTTTAGATTATGGCTCATTTGGACCCCTAGAGTCACAACTTGCCAAAGGACCTCGAGTGGCCCGTCACTTCTCAGCTATCCTCGTGCTGTTCCAGCCAAACGCTGCTGTCAATGATGCAGATGCAAGAATAGTTAGAGTTTACTGCAAAGGCCAGAAAAATCTGGTTTGGGGTTGAGGGTTTAGGGACATGGGAACAGTACTTTAACTTGCCCGTCTTTGAGGGGGATACTCTGGGGTATAGGGGTTTACTGATGTTCCAACTTGGTATTACGCTGAAAGCGTGCTGTCATATTCAGGGTTGACGGCTTACAAATTCCTAAACCCTTAAGCCCTGAACCCTCAAAGCCCTAAAGCCTAAACTCAGCAAACAACAAGATGTCCAACTATTGCCAATCAGCTAGTCAAAACTATGGAACCTTTCTAGGCTTTCACTAGAATACGGCTCCCAATACAAGGGCTGGAGTTTAGGGTTTTGGGGCACTCCAGAAAGGGACGTCCAATTTCCAAATTCCATGGAAATGGTATTGAAACTAATCTTCAGTCCATGTTCCGTTTTCTTTTCCATTTGACTCTCCATTATCGGGGTAATATCCTAAACCCTCAGCCCTAAACCCTACAACCGTAAATTCACTCCCGAACCATTATCTTGACAACCCACCATATGAGCTATAGTCTAAACTCCTTATAGGGGTTTATATGGGGAATTGTCCAGGAGACTTTGTAGGAGTTTAGATACAGCTCATCATATGGGTTTAGACAGTCCCAGGTCTTGGGCTCAAAGCCACGGTCAGAGTTTTGTGACATTGAAGCTTGGCTAAAGCTCAGGCTCTAGGTTTTAGGGTTTAGGGTTTTCAGGTGAGGGTTCAGTGGCTTAGAGGATTTAAGGTATTTCGTCCTCCGCTCCTGCACGCTGCAAGTATGGAAATATGCCTGAGAACCCAAAATGTCAACTTAAGTCTGTAGGTTGAATCAAGGCCTAGCCTGTTTTTGTAGATCCAAGCCTACAGCCTAAATCCTCCCCCTGCAGCCGAAATCCTCCCTAGGACCCCAGGAACTCCGAAATGGCGACACAAATTCAGCCTAAGGGTCCAAGGACCCAAATAATAGGGTTTTAGGGCCCAAATACTATAATATAAACGGTATTTAGGGTCACAGCCCCTAAACCCCTAAGCCCCAAACCACTAAACCCCGACAAGTGACAAGTAAAGAGTCTCAAAGGGAGGTGAGATATGGGTGGTTATCAAAATTATGGTCCCTTTATGGATCCCTATTAATTATGAGACGGCACCTAGTATTTAGGGTACCCAAAAAGGGATCATAATTTTGACAACCACCCATATGGAGGCAACCAAGCATCCCCCAGCCCCAACACCAAGGCAGGCGAAAGCTACCACAACAAACTCCGAATCCTCGGGTATAGGGCTTGATGTAGACCCCTGATTAATAAACCCCCTCCCCTTTATGGGGTTATAATAGGGATTCTAAGTTTCAGGCCCTGAAAAGGAAGGGGTTTATTAATCATGGGTCTACATTAAGGTATACGAAGACTAAACATCCTAAACCCTAAGCATTGCAGCCTAAGCCCCTGCACCCCCCCCCCCCCACACACACATTGCATGCATAGGGCCCTGGTGGGTCTTCAGTTGGATCAGGGTTCTTGCATGCCAGCATATTTGAGGTAGTTTCCATTATAAAGGACCCCTATATCGACCCCAATACCCTCAACCCTGAACCCCAATATATGTAAATCCTATTCTAGGGCCTATAACCTGAGCCCGAATCTTGGGAAACCCCCCTCTACCCCCAAACGTATAATTTACGCACTCCACGTCCATGTCCTGACCTAAACCCTCCAGCGTAAGTTTTCTTGAAAGATTTTGAAGCAACAAATGCCATTCCTGCAAATTGAAGCACATGGGGTTTAGGTAAATTGAAATTGACAACCCGCACACGAGTTTGAGTAAATTGAAACCCCCTTGCTGCCCGTAGAAACCCTGTGTCCAAAGGTTCAATTTACTTCAAAATCCCTTCTTGCCAAGGTCTAACCCTTCCAATTCTCCGCTTTTACGGTTAGACTATTTGGCCCCTGCCCCTTCACATTCTCCGATATTACACTATTCAGCCTTTGCCGTTCAAATTCTCCGCTTTTACGGTTAGACTATTTGGCCCGTGCCCTTCAAATTCTGCGCTTTTACGGTTCGACTTTTTGGCCCCGCCCTCCAAATTCTCCGCTGTTACGGTTCGAGTATTTGGCCCTTACCCTTGAAATTCTCCGCTTTTACGGTTAGAGTATTTGACCCTTACTCTTCGAATTCTCCGCTTTTACGGTTAGACTATTTGGCCCCGGCCCTTCAGTGCTTTTGCGGTTAGACTCTTTGGCCCTCACGCTTCAAATTCTCCGCCTTCATGGTTAGATTATTTGGCCTTACCTTTCAAATTCTCCGCTTTTGCGGTTAGAGCATTTGGCCCCTGCCCTTCACATTCTCCGATATTACACTATTCAGCCTTTGCCCTCCAAATTCTGGGCTTTTACGGCTAGACTATTTGGCCCTTACCCTTCAAATTCTCCGCTTTTACGGTTACACTATTTGGCCCCTGCCCTTCAAATTCTGCGCTTTTACGGTTAGACTATTTGGCCCTTACCCTTCAAATTCTCCGTTTTTACGGTCAGAGTATTTGGCCCTTACTCTTCAAATTCTCCGCTTTCACGGCTGGAGTATTTGGCCCTTACCCTTCGAATTCTCCGCTTTTATGGTCAGAGTATTTGGCCCTTACCCTTCAAATTCTCCGCTGTTACGGTTAGAGTATTTGACCCTTGCCCTTCAAATTCTCCGCTTTTACGGTTAAAGTATTTGTCCCTTACCCTTCAAATTCTCCGCTTTTACGGTTACACTATTTGGCCCCTGCCCTTCAAATTCTGCGCTTTTACGGTTAGACTATTTGGCCCTTACCCTTCAAATTCTCCGCCTTCATGGTTAGATTATTTGGCCTTACCTTTCAAATTCTGCGCTTTTGCGGTTAGAGTGTTTGGCTCTGACCCTTCAAATTCTCCGCTTTTATGGTCAGAGTATTTGGCCCTTACCCTTCAAATTCTCCGCTGTTACTGTTAGAGTATTTGACCCTTGCCCTTCAAATTCTACGCTTTTACGGTTAAAGTATTTGTCCCTTACCCTTCAAATTCTCCGCTTTTACGGTTGAGCAATAAATCCACCCTTACCTATCAAATTAATTTTCCGCCTGTGCCATTAGAAGGGCCGCCTTACCATTCGAGAGGCTCTTGAGGTCCACCTGCAGTGAAAATGTATTCCAAATTCACCTGGACTTGGCAAGGATGTCCGCCATATAAAGTGTCAACCGAAGGAATGTTACCAGTACATGTCCTCCCTCTTTTTGTGTAACTCCGGCACGGGTGAAAGCAAACATTCAACATGCAAGCCGGCTCCAGCCCCACAGCCACGGATGCTGGTAGTTATTACGCGCTCGGCAACAAAAGACGAGTTAGCAGAAGACCAAAAAAAACAAAAATGTCCGCGGACCATCCACGGATACCACAAACACCGTTATATCGCTTACGCGCCTATCCACCCCTCGACAAGAACAACCCTGACTCCCAGTGATCACGGCGTTAGTACTATACGCGGACAAAAAACTCGAAACAGCCCAGTGGGGCTAATTAGCGGCCAGACCCACAGAAGTCAGCGACCCCATTTGCTCCATACGCGACCCATACTACCTAGCCAAAGTACGGACCCGTAGGTCTTCTAAATACACATCCACATATACCTATATATATACTACCATGAACATACCAACCTACACCATGGAAGAGACTGGCTATGGAGCAAATGGGCTAGGCCGGGGATACAAAGCGGGTTGAGAAATTTAAGCATTTCTCAAACCACAGACCCACGTCGAGGAGGGTTAACCTGCAGCATCCGGGGACCGAAGTCTCGCCCGGTTATCCACCCCCTCCGCGTTGTGAGCGTGCAACAGTGCAAAAATTAAAAAAACGACTAGCAAAAAGAGGGGCGCGCCCCCTAGCCCGAAGGAACCTCCGATATACAACCCCTATGCTGTATACAAATATAACCCTAGCATCACCCCCAAAGCACCCTTTGAGTTCATGTGAACATTACATAGCCGCATAGCCTCTACCTATATAGGTGAAGGCCTTTGGAGGTTCCCGAGGAAAAATGAAGAAAAAGGCTCCGCGCTGTTCAAACGGCGGGCGCTCATAAAGATAGATAACAGCGAATGAAGAAACATAGCCGGGGCGCATTGAAAGCCAAGCTTGTTTCCTAACATTTGAAGGTTGCTAGCTACGTTCGACCCCTGATATGATGCTGGTAATGCGGTCCTAAACCTTATCTAGAATCATTCACCTGCGCCCCCAACAATGGACGATAACGTCCCTGTTACTGTACTTAATTTCCACCCCGTCTTTTCCGACTGGCCTCTTCAAGGCACTGGGTGGAAATTCGACGTTAATGAAAAATTGTTTCAACCGACGAATGGCCGCTTACATCGGCTCAGTCGCGGATCTACCGAATAAGAGTACTCAAAAACTAGGCAACGAATCCGCTTTGGGGACGTTGCCTGATGGAGTATCTCCAGCTCAGCGCCTTCGATATCCATCTTAAGGCATCTAATTAGTTGATTAGCCCTCAGCACGTCGTCGAACGAGATTCGTGTGATCCGTTCGATCGCCCGGCCTCGGGTAGAATTAATTGTGTGGCGTGCATCTAAACCCTAAACTTCTCTGTGCATCAATCCGGAAGCCTGAACCCAGGACGGCCATTCTGAACGATCGAAGAAGCAGCTTCAGACTATCTCCCATTAGCCGAAAACGTCGGGTGCCGAAATAGGGTTTAGGGTTTAGGGTTCAGTCTTCAGCATCTACAGTACTCCTGAATCCCTGTCACGCTCTCTTGGGTCCCTATCGTGACCACATGATCCACCTAGCTCGACATCTCCACCCTAACTCCAACAAGCCTATGCCGCCGTTATGCTGTTTGAAGTCCCAAGCCCTAAACCCTAAACCTCCTAACCTCATGTGGAGGATCATATGTAGGGGGCCAAGTTCTTTCTGCAACCCGACCCGGTTCTCAGTGCTTCTAGACTTTCGGGGTTTAGGATGCAGTTTTCGGTCTTCGGGTTCTGGCACAAATACTCTGAAAACCGCTTCCTCATCGTCAAAATCTATGAGAGCCATTCCTGTTGAGAAACCTAAACCCTAAACCCTAAACCCAATAGAGGCTCCCAGAAAGATCTACCAACCTTCTGGAACCCTGCCCAAAAGGTCCATGTAGTTATATGGTATATTCTTGTGCTTTAAAGTAGGTGTATGGGAACCACTTTGGGCCCTAAGTATATACCATATACCTGCATGGACCCTGTGGGCTGCACCCTTATGCCCCCAGAAAAACCCCACCCCAGCACAACCGCCCAAATTCGCAGATAGCCATGATTGCCCCGCGAAGTCTTACCTGAAATGTCCCCCGTTAAACTCTAGCGTAAGGTTTGCACAGTAACACCTCTAAGCTAAAAAACTCGAAACTTTAAAGCGCTAAACTCTAATCCCGAACCTATAACTCCACGACCCTAAACCCTTCATCCCTCCAAATCCTGAACGCTAAACTCTTCATCCCTTAGCCCTAGCACAATAACCCCTTCATCCTGAACCCAAAGCCCGAAGTAGTAGCTTCCATTTTCTTTTCTCCCAGTATACCCTCTATATAACCCAAAGGTAATAACTCCTTCATCCAGAACCCTCAACCGTGTGTCAGGCTTTGTGCAGTGTCCGCGCTTCATGTCCGGTGGGCATGTTATTGGCCCTGGCACAACAAAGTTGGAGTTCAGAGTTAAGCGTTTTAGTTTGAGGGTTTAATGAGGGACTTGGGGTTTAGGGGTTTAGGGTTTTAGGGTTTAGGGTTGAGGGTTTAGGGCTTGAGGACCTTGGATCCAGGATACGAGGGTTAAGGCACGGAATGCAAAATGCGTAATAAGGAACATTCCTAGTTACTACTTTACTGGTGCATTAGTTTGAGATGTAGTGATTCACAACCCTAAACCCTTAAACCCTTAAACCATTAAACCCTTAAACCCTAAACCCTAAACCCCTAAACCCTAAACCCTTAAACCCTAAACCCTAAACCCTTAAACCCTTAAACCCCTAACCCTTAAACCTTTAAACCCTTAAACCCT
>CAJNIZ010044582.1:142113-155220 GCA_905231905.1 Symbiodinium pilosum | reverse complement strand
AGGGTTTAGGGTAATTGCTAGAAAGGGGTTGCCAGCCGCCAGCAACAAATCTCCAACAGCTGTATTTCTGATTCGATTCTTGCCAGCTTGGAAGCAGAGTCTTGGCCCGTTCTATATCTTGATATCGAGGTTGTGGTGAAGGTAATCAGAGATGGTTTCATATGCCTCCCTGGAGCCCTGGGACAAAGTATAGGCTTTAGAGTTCAGGCTTTCGGGCTAGGCCGCGGGTGCTTTTGTGCACAAAAGGTCAGGCCTCTGCAACTGGCCTTTACGTAGAATCCAACTTCTCATAGTCAACCGGAAGAGATGCCATAGCAAACCCAAACAGCAGGGAGTTTGGGTTGTAGGGGCAGGGGTTAGGATGTAGCTGACAGTTTTTTCCGGCAATTGGGCATAAGCGCTTCGGCCCCAGATTGTGGAGGGCCTCTGAGTATTTCCCGGATCCTTCTCAGGGGGACCCATGAGAGGTCCCAATTCGAGAGACACCCACTGCACTGCAGAGTATTTCTGAAGTCCATTTGGGTCTTCGGCTATTCCGCGGCACTCCTTTACCTAAACAAACCTGCTTCTAATCCGAAGCCCTGCATTACAGGTGGGCGCCAGCGTACTCATCACGGCGGACCAGCATCCCTTCAGCGCGAAGCCGATGTTTCTTGCGTGGAAGGTGGGGGGCTCAACTTGCTGGTTCTTGGCGCGGAAGGAATGGAAGCGAAAATGGAAACCAGTATATCATATCCTTAGGGATAATATTAGAGGGAATCCATTCTTCCGTTCCCTACTAGAGCGAGAGAGAGATCTCCACCACCCGCAGAGGCAATAAGCTTACTCGTGCTCATTGCTTGCAGGAGATTGCTCAAGCAAAGCGTCGAAGATCGCACATCCTCTGCTGGCCTTTCGCTAGGTAAGGATCCTGAGCGAGGTTTTTCCTCTTGTAGGGTTTAGGCTAAAGTCCAGGAATCGTGACATGGGGTTTCCTTGACATAGTATAGTATCCCTACCTAAACTTCGGCGGCTGTTGTCAGATGGATCCATATGTTTCTTTCCCCCAATATGGGATCCGCAATTCAGGCCAACCCGCAGATTTTACTTCAGGATTGGAATGGCCCCGAAGGATAGCAGTTGTTCTAGTTGCGCTGCCGCACATGCAATAGTCGCAGCACTGCTGCTAAACATACTGCTGCTTATACAGCTGCTCCTGTTACCCTGGCTAAATCATGTGGCATTATCTCTGCTACTCCTGTCATAGTTTTGTTTATAGCTGGCATTGGTACTATTTGTTCTTCTTACAATTGGGTTTTCTGTTCAATAGCCAAGAAACCATTAGCACGCGATCAACAATTCTGAAAGTTCGTTTGGGGTTAGGATTGCCACGCTCTTGAGCAAGCGTTTCATATCCCAACTCATCTAGCGGATCTGTGCCCTGACGTTTGGTTTCCTATACCCTAATTACCAACCTTCGTTTCAGCAGCTTGGAGAGAACAAATCTAGCGCCTTCTCACGTGAATAGCATATGTATCTTCATAATATTTTCACGCTTACACGCGCTTAAGCTGCGTGGTGTTTGGCCTTGCATTCAGGATCCTAGGATCATGACATAGTCTGCGAACGTTGGGATGCAGTGTTGGGGATGGCGCCCATGACTTTTCCGGTCGCCACATGGCGTTTTTTCATCTAGCGGTACATGTGTAGGGCAAAGCTGTATTAGCCCTGAACAGCCCTACTTTGGGATCCTATGATTGAAATCGTGTTCCGATTTTGGGCTTGAGGGTTTTGGAGGTGGGTGAAGGATTGTTGGAGACCCCAAGATAAGTCCCTATCTACTATTCCTTGTTATAAGGACTCCCTAACAGAGAGGCCTTAATCTTTGGAGATCCGTAAGCCCCAAACCCTCATGTTTGGAGATCCACATACATTGGTGTTGGGAAGATGTATCTGAGGGTAGGTATTCACAGAGCACTCGTATCTGGCCTTTGGTTAGCTGGGAATGAAGAATTGTAGAAAAAAGATGGAAAATACTAGAATGGGTTATATAGGGACTACTATGAAAGTCCATTCCTCCCTAAACGCTAAATCCTAAACCCTAAACCCATAATGGGACTACTATAGTAACCATGCGTTCATTCCTAGCTAACCCAAGGCCAAGTGTGGACCTTTGGGGTTCACATCCAGAAGGTTAGAGCCCAATCTACTAATTTTTTGTTCAGAATTCCGAGCCGTTGGTTTCAGACTCGAAGCCCTAAACCCTAAACCTTAGACCCTAAAACCTAAACCTTGAACCCTAAACCCTAGACCCTAAAACCCGCCAAACCCTGACTTCTCTTTGCTTCTACAATTTTGCTATGCGGGCTCTTTGAAAGGTGGGATAGTGCAGGCAGGAGTTTAGGGATTAGGGATGCCCGGACCACTGCAAGCATTGGTCCCCTTATATAACCCTTCTTGTGAACAGCAGGGTCCCCCTGTAATGAGGGATCTGTTTTTTGGGGGAGCACCAAGTTACAGCGGCACTGATGCCGTTGCAGTATCTGCTTGACACTCTTTAGTCATTAGTTACTTTAAGGACAACAGGTACTTAAAAGGCGTGCGCGCAAGAAGTGGCCGCCTGGCGACGTCAACTGCTGCCGTTTGAATCGGGCTGCTGTTTTTGGTCACTTGTGCATTTGCCGATTACCCTGCTTTCCTTAAGGCTTAGACCCCTTGCATGTGCATATTGTGTATATTGTACGTGTAGCAGGGTATGCACAGTGCACTTCTACACACTGACCTCAAGACTCGGCAGCTGCTTGTTGCTTATCTCGATTTACTCAACAGTAGCCTGGAATCTGAGCCTGAGGCAGTGCCACGATTGTTTTCGTAAGAGAGCAGGGGTGAATAAATGTAGCAGGCCCTATAAGCCCCAACGCCTAAACCGTAAACCCTAACCATCATCCAAAACCTTAGTCTAAATCCCCATAAGGCTTACCACAAACTTGAGAGACCCGTAAAGCTTTATAAAGCTCTGAAACCAGGAGTGTGAAGTGGGGGTTGAGGTTGTCGGCCCTTCTGATTGGTTGAGGGTTTAGGGTTGTAGGGGTTTAGGAGTTTCAGGGGCTGAGGGGTATGAGGGGTATGAGGGCTTGGGGCTTTAGGATTCGGGGTCTAAAGTGTAGGCTTCAGGGGTTTGGAGTGTAGACTGAAATTCTCACCCAGCCTCTGTCTGTGGCAGATACTAGTCCGTTCATGATGTCCCTCAGTGTGACACGGTCTCAGAGTGAAGAGAAGTTCTGAGTAACATTAAAGTTATATTTTGTTGCCATAAAAGAAGTTCACTGCTGCATCGTCCCGCTAGGCACTCTAGGCATACCTGGAGTTCCCAAACCGTTTAGAGAATGGCGTCGGAGGCTCACACTTGGGAGCATGATGGTTTAGGGCCTAGGGCTTATGGTCACATAGGTGGTTTCAGAACTAGGGCCCCTTTTGCTTATAGGCTATATTACTATTCTGTAGAGGTACCACAATGGGACCCTAATTCTGGAAACTACCCACATAGCTTCTTTTTCTCAAGCTTGTGGCCATGACAAGTTTGTAATAATGTAAAAGAAAATGGAAAATGGAAGCTATTATTTCAGACTGCGGATAATGGACAAAGAAAATGTAAGCTACCTTTACAATCATAGGGATAATGGAAAAGAAAATGGAAACTACTATATTCCAATAGGGATAGTGGAAAAAAATGGAAGCTGCTATATTTCAATAGGGATAATGGAAAAGAAAATGGAAGCTGCTATATTTCAATAGGGATAATGGAAAAGAAGATGGAAGCTACTATTACAAACATAAGGATTATAAGAAGCCTGTTCTTGCAACCCTAAACCCTAAACCCTAAAACCTAAACCCTAAACCCTAAAACCTAAACCCTAAACCCTAAAACCCTAAACCCTAAACCCTAAATGGATTCTAGTGGCTTACTGACGGTTCGTGGGGAATAGAGGTATGGATCCCAATAGTAGTCTTCGTAGGAGCTATAGTCTAAACTCCTTAAAGGGGTTTTAGGGTTTAGGCTTTAGGCTTTAGGGGGTTATATAGGGGATAAGATAGGGACTATGAGAGGGGTATTAATGGGGATACTAGGAGTTTAGACTATGGCTCATATGGTCCGCACTCATAGTAATCCGTATATTGCATTCCTTCATTCCCTGATCGCCACCAGTTTGTTGAGCTTACCTGCGCAATAGCCTGGAGACGGCGTATTCTTAGTTTCTTCCTCAACCCCTCACCCTGAACCCTGAACCATAGCAAAGAGAGGTTGAGGGCCATACCTGTAGCCAAGCGGGCTAGCCTACTTACACGGGATGGAAATCAATGTATTACAAAGTAGTTTCCATGCTCTTTCCACTGGCGTTCAAGAGAAGGTTGCAACTACGGCATACCCCCTCATTTTTTCGTGCTTTTTCGGTTCAATAACAAACCTATGGAGGAGTTCATTCAGGCCTTCGGCCCCTCTCAGACCCCATCTGAGTTAAGAAAGCTGAGGGTTGATTCTTCAACGGAGCCCACCAGCAACGGAGGAGGTATAGGGGATCACTGGGGTCAGCGGGTTAGCGCTTAGGGTACCCTAAGCCCTAGGCCCAAACACTCTTCCAAAACTAGAGCGCCCGCAACTGGAAATTTCGCGCGGTCCAGGCGTTTAGGGTCTCAGTTTCCATCGCATCGTCTTCACTGGGCTGCACTTCAGTCTCTCTTTCTACAAAAGTGCCATATCTTCAATATTGTCCGGCGAGAAGTAGGCACTTGAGATATTCGAAATCCCCCAACCTATATACCTTAAGATTTCACTCATAGAAGCTATGTAAACCCTAAACTCCAAACCCTAAAACGCTTGCCCAGCTTTCTTTTGAGTCGTGGCCTGCTGTTCAGTGGTGTACATGGAATGGCATGCAGCCTCTAACATGGGCCCTGGTCAAAACTTCTGGAGACAAGACATGAGCTATAGTCAAAACTCCTTAATGGGGGATTATAGGGGATTATATAAGGGACTACTATAGGGGTTATTAAGGGGGATGCTAGGAGTTTAGACAATAACCCCTATACTCCCTTATATAATCCCAGTTTCCATTTCATTTTCCACTTTCTTTTCCATTTGATTCTCCATTATTAAGGGGGATACTAGGAGTTTAGACAATGGCTCACATGGATGAGCTGTGGATTCCGTCACCTGCCCAGGAGGTCATTTTTAACTTTACCCGAGAATCTGAAGAAACTGAAAGGCTAAGCTTGGAAAAGTGCCAGATACTGGCCACCTGGGTTTCGAAGGGCATCTTGGGGTGGGGTCTACAGGGCTTAAGGTTTAAGGTTTTAGTCCCGGGGCGATAGGTTGGGATATTTCGTAGTCGGTGCACTGATGTGGTGCCATGGTTGAAGAGCGGACCCCTAAATTCCAGACACAGCCACTTCTTTCGCGAGTTGACACTCATGGAACCCAGACTGGTTGCTGTCCAGGAGAACATGGCGCGTACAGTGTCTGTGGAAGTAGGTCTAAGCAGACAGCTTGAAAGTATGAGAGAATGGCTATTCAAAAACATGCTTGTTATCACGTTGTATCAGGTCGTTTTGTATATGAAGCCCTTTGTAATTTTGATGCCAGTTAAACTACGTTGTGAAGCACTTTGGGCGGCCCCTTCCGCAATGTTGCTGGGTTGAGCGCTTAGGATATATAGGTGACCGCCGCATTTAACCTTACAAGCTGTAATTTGTAATTATTGCATGTCTGCCTCATGCCTGAAGTTCATCCCTAGAACCAGGAGATTTCCTTGAAGTCTTTGAGATGCTAGGCAGGGTAGGAAAGTCAGCTTTGGTTTTGCTGAGGCATGCGTAAGTCTGTATTGCAGATGCAGGTGGAGGTGTTCAGTGTATGTAGTACCATGAATATGCTTCTTAAAACTTACACCTAGGCCCTGGCCATATGTCCTGGCTTAGAAGGCGTGCAAGATATATGCCCCAACCTTAGAATTCTTTCCTGACCCCAGCTTCAACATTTGGCGGTTTTGGCTGGGGCAATCATGATGCAGCGAACTCCCCGAAGAGGGAAAAGCTGCACCCCACATCTGGGCGGAAGAGAAGGGTAAGACACTCAGAGCCCTTGGCATCAAGCCCTGAAACAGAGCTTAAGAATTTGTGCTTTTGTAGTTCGTTTCATGGGGAGGGTGGCATTTCTGCTGAAGGTTCGGACCTATCTTAGGATCCAAGAATTCGGAGCCGGGTTGAGGGTCCGAAGGTGTATGGATGTCTAGTCCCCCTGAAGTAGATAGAATATGCGGTATATGGGGATCTTATTATAATATACCCAAAGCCATATTCTATCTACTTAAGGGGAACTATAGGGTCCATTGGCTCATACTTCACCCTACCCGCCATGCCTGAGGTGTATGATGTTCAAAAACCCTTAGTTGACGGCAGGTTCTTAACGCGAAGACGGATTTTCCAAAGGCCTTCACCGCATGTGTATATGTGGAGCCAAATGGCCTTGGCCAACCTTGAATGCTCCTAAGTGGATACGCGCATCTGCGACAGTATGGGAACCTCGAACTGCTTTCAACAATGTCTGGAGATTGTTAAGCAGTATAACATGCGGGCCTAGGTTCAGGTTCCTAGTCCAGCACGGGTCCCTATACTAAGTTTTCTCATGTCGGGGAACGGTAAGTTAGACACACGCGCATTTTGCAGTCCAGGGAGCTGATTGCGTCTGACGCAACGAAACAGTTCTCCGCATCAAAATAATTAAGGGGTTTCTACAGGGATAATGGAAAATAAAATGGAAACTACAGGGGTTATATAGGGATTATAGGGTACATAGATGTGGGACAGGCGCAGAGGATGTTTGAACTCAACCCGAAACCCCTAAACCTTGCACGCTAAACCGCTAAACCGAACATGACGCCTTGAAAGTGAGTAGGAACACCTTCCGACAACCTATGGGGGTTTCCTAAAATTAGGGGTACCCTTTTGAGGATCCCTATAATAAGGACTAGAGTATTCTGGGGGTCTATATTGGGGTTCCCCTATTTTGGGAAAGTACCATTTTTAGGGCTATTACAAGAGTTCCTTTTGGTGCCAAGGCTAGGCACGGTTGAGCAGCTACGCCTCTGCTTTGCAAAGCCATCCTTGGAAGTTGCTATTCGAATTGGATGGTTGTCAAAATAAGGGGGTTATACAGGGATAATGGAAAAGAAAATGGAAACTACAGGGGTACATAGGGATTATAGGGTACATATAGAGGGTTATACAGGGATAATGGAAAAGAAAATGGAAACTACTACAATGTAGGGGTTCTATAGGGGTTACTATATGTTTGGAGTCGAAATTGCCCTACATGCAACCTGGAAGATCAATCTCCATCGCTTTCATCGAAACCCTAAACCCTATATACTCACCCTAAGGTATCCCCCTTTAAGGAGTTTAAGCTATGCCCTCCAACCTTGCAGTAGAAGTGTGCATTGGGGCCACCAGGCCTGGAGCTGCACGCTCCCTGCCTCTCGCTGTCTTAGCCATCTTTCTAAAAATCTTTCTGTACTTGAACCCCAAAAGTATGTAAAATAACAGCCTTTGGGGCCGTTTTAGGGATTTTGGGCTATTATTTTACGGCTTTTGGGGCCCAGGTACTTAATGCCTATCGACAGGGGGGCTACCCTTCACCTCCGTCCAGTCTGTCAATGAGACACATGCATGAAGTTTGCAGGTCCCACGCGCTTTGTTTTTTTTTGCTGCGGGCCTGGCAGAAGTAGTGCCAGCTGCGGGAGACTCTGGGACAGCTTGTCTTCTCCATCAAGTTCCTTACAAAAAGCTTTGTTGTCTCCATTCAAGTATTATCAGGGGACTTTTCAAGAATCACCTTAGAACATCTTCAAGCAGGGTGCCCCGATTCCTCATGTGGTTGCCAGCGTGTCTGTACAACCTCTGCTGGGCTCCGTAGTTTAAGAAGTCCTGACCGTAGACCCTGAACCCCGAAACTTGGAGCCTACATCCCTGAGGGCGCCCCATTTTCCATAACCAACAGTGTAGAGTCTGTCAGTTCTCCCATGTCTATTTGCTGTTATCAGTTTCCTACCTGCTCATGGGAGCCCAGTGCTGGTGGGTAGATATATGGTGGGCAAAACGGGAGCCCAAAAACCTCCCCACTCGGGCCCTCCCGAACCTCAAACCCTCAACCCTGCATGAAATGCAAGGTGCCCTCCTGTAAACTACCTACCTGTGCTGGGCTTTGGCTCATCTCAGCCCAATCATGCAACCATATGGGCAGGGCTTCGCAGGGTGGAGGACCAACATAGAGTCAACAAGATCAGAGCAAGATTTGGAGTAGGTTCTATGATGATGATATGATACAAGACTTGGGGTAAGCTACTTCGCATGGTGGGAACTATTATAATGGGGTTATATAGGGTAGGGATCCATATACCACCAGTTTCCATTTCATCTTCCATTTATTTTCCATTTGATTCCCCCACTATGATGGGTTGTATAGTCACTATTGGAATCTGTAGCACAGCATGGCTTGTTACTTGGGTTCCTTCTGTTGCAGCATTGGGTGCTCAATGAAGACTTGACATGACGCCACGTGCGCATCCCCAGAACATGGAAGCCAAAAAGGCTTTACAAAGACCAGTGTCCTTGGAAAACCGCCCATATCGATTCTCCTATTCGCCTGACGATTTCTTATGCCTGTCAGATGTCTAGACTACCCTCCCCCTAGCTCCCTCCCCAACTGGTGCGATCCAAATGGATCAGTCTGAAGAGCCATGGGGGCCAAAGGCCTTCGTCACGCCGCTAAAAGCAGTTGCGCTGCATGTGATTGTGTCCGCTTGGTCGCCTCCAATGTTTGACAAGGCTGCGCTTGAAGGAGAATCCGAAGAATCCTGAACCAATGCGGATAAGCCTGCAAGATACCCAGCTTAAGGGAAGAGGCCCTCCGTTTCATTCATAAGTTGATAACTATCATTGTAGATTTCTACATCAAAACGTCGCGTCGACAATCCTACAGAGCCCCTACTAAGACTCGGATAGTCCCTTCGTGGCCCGGTAGACTTAAATCCCCATATTCCCCCCGTTTCCATTTCATTTTCCATTTTCTTTTCCATTTGATTCTCCATTATATAGGGGGATAATATAGTATCTTAAATTAGTAGCCCAACCTGTGTCGAAGCGCCTTCAGGTGCAATGAAGCAGTTCCAGACACTTCTTCCAGGCCGGCCAGGATCTGCAGTTCAGCATGCGGAGGGCAAGAGTTGAGGCAAAATGCCTTCAGTCCTGTTTACATAGACAACATAGCAGATGTTTCAGAATGTTGTTTCTGGCCGTTCTGACTTGCTACACACATCTGTCTCTATACCTGCTAAATGATTTCTGACCATAGTGAAACGCGAAAAGAGCAGGATCAGGCTGATCAGAGGTACGCAGCCGTCCCAACAGGAGGCTGCACGGGGCCGCCTCAATGCCCATCGGTCGAATTTCGAGCATGCGAGGTCAGACGTGCTTTCATCGTGCCTAGCTGTTGGCTTTCCGGCTGGTGGGCTGTAGGAATGCAGTCAAGGCGAGGCTCTATCCGGACTACTGTCACATGAGCTATAGTCTAAACTCCTAGTATCCCCCTCCATAGTGGAGAATCACATGGAAAAGAACATGGGAAATGAAATGGAAACTGGGATTATATAGGGATAGTAGGCGTTATAGTCTAAACTCCTAGTATCCCCCTGAATAAGCCTATAATAGGCCTATAGTAGTCCCCTATATAATCCCATGTATAAGCCCCTTCCAGAAGTTTAGAATGTAGCTCGCGTGCATGACGCCATTGCATCTACTTTCACACAGCAGGGTTTGGTGCTTAAGGCTCAGGGTTTGCGGCTGCCGTTACCATCATTCCATATTACCATGTTCGTTGTTTCTTGTCACGTTCATGCACTTTGTAGAAACCTGGTAGTTTCCATCATTGGGGCGGCCCCAATATAGACCCCAGAATACTATAGCCCTTATCATAGGGACCCCCCGAAATTAGAACCCCTAATTTTGGGAACCCCCCCATATTGAGTAGGATGCACGCCCTGCACGCCCATAGAATCTCGTGACAAAATGCCATAGGTCCGGTACACTCCCGAGACTGAACCCTAATGTAGAAGCCTTAGCCCATACCAATGTTATGCATTCAGAATGCCAATATAACACAGCTATAGTTTTTTCCTTCAACCTCTACCCAGACCCCTGGGAGGATCTAGAAAGTAGAACCCCTATTATGGTACCCTATACTACTATTGGGCAATTTCTAGGAACCCTTAAGGGGGTTCTACTTTCTAGATCCGCCCAGGGGTCTGGGTAATTGCAGGTGTCTACCTGTTTGTGGAATGTGGAAGCGTCATCGAGCCTAAGACCGCGCGCAGCGAGCATCCAGGCTGCTATTGACGTCGATTATGCGGTTTCCCCTGCTTGTAACACAATATTGATCTCACGACCAACTGTCCAGATATTGCACTTTCCCTCCATGTGTTTCCATATTTGTTTTGGGGAGAGTAGGGTTTAGGGGGCTTGTTGAATTCTACGGGGTTTATCACATTGTGATAGCCGCAATCATTGGGGACTGATTGGCAGCCTTGACCAGAAATCCACCGAAAGATATTCCTGGAATATAGGGGGTCACTGCGAATCCTTGTGAGGTGTGGTAGTGCAGCCCATGCTCATAGCCTTACTGATGTGGATCAATTCCAAATCAGACCCCCAGTTCCTACACTTGTTAAGCGTGGAAGGGTGACCGAAATTCGCCTTCTGGCTAGGCGCTTTTGCGGTGCTTATTTGCGGGGTGTCAGGACGAGAGCTTCGCAGCATATGCTTTACATGATACTAGGAGCTTAATATGGCCCTAATACGATTTAAGGAGCATTCCTCATTAATCAAGAGTGTTGGGCCCCAAAGCCCCTCAACCTCAAAGAGCCCTAGTTCCCACTGGACTTTTCATTGCGTTTTCCATCTGATTTTCCACTTCTATTCTTTCATTTGCAGGCAATTATTGCCTTCCCTGGGAACGCTACAGCCTACATGAACTAGTACTTTCCAGTCTCCTGGCCCATTTTCATGTAAAGGATATTGGGCTCCCTGGCTGGAGTTGTCAAGCCCAGAAATCCAAATCCTAAACTCCTAGGCTCGGAAAGACACAAGTTTTGGCTGCATCATATTGTACATGCGGTTTAGGGTTTAGGGGTACACTCCTCTGATAGTTTTCTATCATACACACAACTAGTTTTTGTGCAATATACCTCCCTAGCTAAAACTCTCTGCGCCCATCCTAAGGCTGCAGCGCAGAGGCGTCGGGCAGGTCACAGGGGGCATCAAGATTGGGCGCTGGGTTTGAGGGTTAAGGGTTTAGTGTTTAGGGTTTAGGGTACAGGGTTTATGGCGTGTATGTTGGGTTAAGCCCCCTTTCACGAGCCACAAGGCATGTTGGTCATCATATTGGGGTCCTTACATATATTACTATTCTAACAGTATTGCCACTTGAGGGCTTAACCTTGGATATATTAAACGAACATTTTTTTCGCGGGACAGTCCTGTGTGATCTGGAGGAGTTGTGAAGAGGATGGGGTGCGGGTCTATGGATTCCTGTAGGTTTCAGGGATGAGGAATGAGGGAGCATCAAGGCTGGCATTGTTAAATCTCGGGTTGTAGACTTAGGGCTCGGGATTTGGCATTGCTTTGGTTGGTGGACTTGAGACGGGAGGAATAGCAGGCGCTGCAATAAGAGAATTAGCGACTGAAGTCTCGTGACAACCTACCATGTTTTTGCTCGTTTGTCCGAAGTGTGTGCCCCTCTTCTATCGTAAGACTTAATTATTAATAACAGCCCGAATGTTTTGGTAACCCTAGCCCATATGACGAGAACCGAGCAGGAGTCATCTGAGAGTCAGAAGTCAGAGGGTCCTGTTTTCAGGGCTAGGGTAAGCCAATTCTAGGGGCTAGTGCATTAGGGATGTTGGAGTTGCCCAGGGCCAGGGAACGAAGTTTTTACAATGGGCTGTTGGCACTGAACCCTAAACCTAGCAGGACTTGATCATGAGGCGCGAGGCATTTTTGTGATAGCGCAATCAGGTCGCCTCTACGACACAACAGCATGACCATGATTGCAAACTCTATATGAGCCCATATAGCCTTATAGACACCCCTACAGAACCCCACATATATATACATATGTACATAGGACCTTTATGTATTATTTGACGGAGGCCTTTTGTTGTAAATTCTTCAATTAATGGTATCATTTGATATATTATCCTTGATATTGAATTACTTAAAGTGCAATGTAATTTAATGAATTTATCTAATTTATTTGATTTTCTTAATAGGCGAAATTAAATAACCTAAATAAATTAAATTGACCTGGGCCACATTTAATTGCAATTTAATTTAATTAGTTTATTTAATTTTCTTAATAGGCGAAATTAAATAAACTAGATAAATTAAATTGACCTGGGCCACGTCCAGGAGGTTTCCCCAAAAACAATTAATCTTTGAAATTGAATAAATTGAATAAATCAATTAAATTTAATTGCAATTTGATTTACTTAATTTATTTAAGTTATTTAATAGGCGAAATTGAATAAATTAAATAAATTAAATTGACCTGGGCCACGTCCAGGAGGTTTCCCCAAAAACAATTAATTTTTTAGGTTAAATAAATTAAGTACATTGATTAATTTAATTGCAATTTAATTTAATTAATCTATCTAATTTTCTTAATAGGCGAAATTAAATAAATCAAATAAATTAAATTGACCTGGGCCACGTCCAGGAGGTTTCCCCAAAAACAATTAATTTTTCAAATTAAATAAATTAGATAAATTAATTAAATTCAATTGCAATTCAATATAATTCATTCATTTAATTTTCTTAATAGGCGAAATTAAATAGATTAATTAAATTAAATTGACCTGGGCCACGTCCAGAAGGTTTCCCCAAAAACAATTAATCTTTCAAATTAAATACATTAAATCAATTAATGAATTTAATTGCAGATTAATTTAATTAATCTATTGAATTTGCTTAATAGGCGGAATTAGATAAATTAAATAAATTAAATTGACCTGGGCCACGTCCAGG
>CAJNIZ010044582.1:103605-130858 GCA_905231905.1 Symbiodinium pilosum | reverse complement strand
TATTTAGGGAAACTACCAAATCCCTTTGCTCTGTCTCAACCTAATCCAGCACTTCCGACGCCTCACATGTTGTCGCTAAACCCTAGACCCTACACCATGGACGCTACCTGAACTTCTGCTTGTCCGGCAGCTGTATTCGGACCAGGGGCTGGCTCCTAAAGGAGGATGTACCAGCCTCTTTCTGGGGCTGATCTGGACATGGCTCTAAATATCTGAGGCTATAATAACTTACGGTTTAGGGTTTAGGGTTATGTAGAAGATTTTATGTATATATATATATAGTTTGCATCTGGGTGTTCCAGATCGGCCATAGCTGTGTTTGAATGTCGCCATAGCGACTGTGCAGAAGCTCGGAAATGCCGACGGCAAAGGAGAACCTTGGCCTTCAGCAGGAAAACCATGGGTCCGTTTTAGAGGGTATGAAGCCATAATCGAAATTCCTTAAAAGGGGGTTGTACAGGGGACTATTATAGGGGTTACTAACGGGGATACTAGGAGTTTAGACTCTGGCTCAAGTAGGGTTGACGTTCTATCCGGTTTCCGCACGACGACAGTAGATGCGTGTTTCGAAGTCGTGGATGCCTGGCTATGCCCAAAACCCAAAACCCTGAACCCTAAGCTCAGGTATGCTGCCAAGCGCGTAAGGGAGTTTGGAGAGTCCCTGCTTGATGGCTACGAGCTGCTTCTCGCAGAGCAGCTGAAAAAGCTTCAGGAGGACCGCCCATAGCCTCCGGAGGCCTAGTTTATAGTCCCCCTTGAGTAGATAGAATATGGCTTTCGGTAAGAATATGGCTTTCGGTATATTAAAATAAGATCCCATATACCCCATATTCTGTCTACGAAAGGGCAGGGGGACTATAGGGTTTAGGGTTTAGGGTTTTAGGAGACGTTGGTGTGCAAAAGAGCCTGAAATCCTGGTTTTTGTTCGGAATCGAGGGTTATGTGGGGTTTATATAGGTTTACATAGGATTCCCTCGGGTCATATGAAGATGTATAGGGGATATAAGGGCACTCTGTATGTTTAACTTGGCCCCATAGGCTCTAAGCCCTAAATCCTTATCATGACATCTAGGCCAGGCAAGATGCAACCCTAAACCCTAAACCCTTCTATAAGCCCCAGGAGAGATTCCATGGATCATGCGCCAAATTTGGGTTTAGGGTTTAGGATGGCCGCATGTCTCAAAAGATGCGGCCAAACATGAAAATAGAACATACTATCAAATCCTACCCAAAAAGCCAGCCGGTGTAAACTACCTAGACCCCCAAAAGTAGGCAAAACAAATCGACCAAAATCCGTAACAAGACCAAAAGGCAATTATTTTACATACTTTTGGGGGTTCAGGTATGTAGAATTCTGAGGGAGCCCCAGAGTGCCCCTGACAACTGACAATCCCTATAACCCGGAACCCTAACCCCTAACCCCTATCCCCCAACCCCTCAATCCTAAACCCCTATAACCTCTTTGGGCTGGCTAATAACCCCAGCATGAGATGCCCTAAAACAACACATCCTGAACCTTGAAAGCAAATATTGGGGTTATATACGGGTTATATGGGGGTTATATCTGGTTTCATAGGGGTAATGGAAAAGAAAATGGAAACTACTAGAATATCTATAGTAGTTTCCATTTTCATTTCCATGGTCCCTAAATAGCACCAAAATACTACAGTAGTTTCCATTTTCTCTTCCATTATCCTTATACAATCCCAATATACTATAGTAGTTTCACTTTCTTTTCCATGATCCCAATACGAAACCCAAATTGGCGCAAGCCATCCAAATTGCAGTCTGTGTGAGGACTTGCAAGAGTCCCTGGATGGGAAAGATGAAGTGCCCAGCCTGGTTCGCGACGTGAGTAAGACCAGCGTGAAAACTGCCTCCATGCGAGCACCCAGCAAGGACCTTGTTGCGTTCGGGATTTAACGGGTCTGGGTCCTACTTGGAGATTCATGGCGACTTAGTAACTAGGTCAATAACGGGTCCCACTTGGAGATTCATGGGGACTTAGTAAGTAGGTTAATCAAGGGGATAATTGGGGATATCATATGGCTTATAGGGGTTATTAACTTACCTACTAAGTCCCCATGACCCTCCAAGCATAGGGTCAACAAAATGCGCGGACATTCTTGCCCAAGCAATACATTTCCGGGATGTCAGATTGCGAGCTTCTTTAACTGCCGTGGTGGGGCCAAAAACCGTGAAATCTCAGCCCTAGGCCTATGTAGGGGTTAAATCTTCAAACTGCAATCCTAAGCCCAAATGATACGAAATTGCAGCTACAGACCACAAGTACCCCTTACCCTAAGGGTCCAAGTACCTGATGATCATATACTTGGGTACATGGGCCCTCTGGGTTAGTGTGAGAGCCTGGAGGTGAGCACCAGCAGCCACAGCCTGGTCTTGAAGCCTGTTGGGAGAGGTCCTGTGAACTTCACATCGGAGACGCCATGGGAAGGTGGACTACGACCAAAACATGAAATGGCGGGTGATCCTATATAACTATATAACCCTAAGCCCTGAGCCCGAAACCCTGAAGTATGGCAGTGTTCTCGGAATTTCCTATACTACCACAAAATCGTAATCCTGGAACATCGTTATATAGTAATGTTGTGGTTGTGTAATCAGAATACCCGAGCCTGAAGCCTGATCTACTGAATTCTACAGTAGTTGTTTCAGCCTGAATTTGACTTGTGCTAGGTGAGCTGTGGAAGGTGCAGGAAGACGAGCCAGATGAGGAGCACGGAATAAGATGTGTAACATACTTGGAGGGTCAGGGGAAATACCTACAATGGGGATAACTCGGGCTATGAGAAGGCTTAAGTTATACAGAGTCCCCCAGACCGCCCAAGGGAATAAAGAGCTTTGAAGAAGAGCTGCGGGGTGATCCATGAGGTTCGCACATGAGGCCTGATTAGTTGGGACATCTTTCGGTACTACCGACACCGCTCTTACAAAAAACCTTACGGCTTCTACTCTTCTGCTTTAGGTTGATGTACCAAACTTTGCTGGATCGCTTCTACTCTTCTGCTTTTAGGTTGGTATACCAAGCTTTGCTTGATCCACCCTTTTTTGTCTCCAAGTCGGTTTCTGCTGAGGTATACAGGGGTATACAGGGGTGTCAGAACAGAGGGTCATCCTTACATAGCCCGAACTAGTAGATATTCCTAATTCTATAGAGGCCACCCAAGGGGACCTCTAATGTCTGCAACCCTAAACGCTAAATCCTGAAGCCTAAACCATAAATCCCAAACCCTAAAGCTAAGACCCTCAAGCCAAAAATAAATACATAGTGTATAGGTCAAAAGTGAAAACGGAATCTCGCTCAAAACCCGCTCAAAACTCCGGATCTGAACCCTATACAATTTGTATAAAGCCTGTCACGTTCAGCTGTGGATCTGCGACTCTAGAGCCCCAATCTGCTACCCAGAAAAGCCCAAGATCAGCAATCAGTGTTCTCTATGTAATCTATACTCTAAACTGCTGAACGGAGGGTATAGAGGGGATTCCTTAGGGCACTACTTTAGGGGTTAATAATGAAGGGGGATACTAGGAGTTTAGATTATAGCTCATGTAGTCTTGGGGTTTAGGAGATTCTCGCGTGTTGCATGACTATGTGCAATCACGCAGCTGAAGAGCTTATTGCCCCTGCCTTGCCTCTCTCCATCAACCTCTTGAAAAAACTGTTCGTAGTCCTGGAGGAGGATTTCTCCACGGGGCCGACAACTGAAGAGAGCGATGATGGTCACGATTTTCCGGTTGCCCAGCAGTCGCGGTCGCTACTGCTTCCGGAATCTCCGAAGCTGGCCCTGCAGTAGAACCCTAAGCTGGGTTGCTGTTAAGGAACTTAACTTAAGCTACTGTACTGGGGAAACCTTGTTAATTCTATATATACCCAGTATGGTGACTTAATTTAAGTTCCTTAACAGCAACCCAGTAAGGGTCCATGCAGGTATATGAGGTATCTGCATGGTAGATACTTGGGGCCCACGTAGGGTTTTACAATTTTGCGCATCCTTGGGTAAAACTTTGGAGCGGGAGTTTCAGGCTTGGATTTCAGCGTGAGCAGGAAGTAGGTTTGTGGAACTATTTGAAAAAGACCGAAGTGAGATGTTCCTATCCAGACTCAGGGCGTTTGCAGCGCATGCATGGGAGAAAGTGCAATACCCCCGAAAAATGCGAATCTTTAGACCCCACATCCCGAAATCCCGTAACCCTGAGTCCTAAGGAAAAGTTTAGCACCCCCGCTCCCGGATGCATTCTCTGGCTTATCGGGCTCCAGCGGCATAAGCCTGAATGTCACTGGGCTGCGCTGTCTCAGATCTTGCAGTTTTGAGGGTATGTGTCTGGATGGGGATGATACAGAAAGTGTTCATACCTGGGTTTGTACAGTTCCCGTTTCAGGGTTCGGGTGGGTCCCTCAGGATTTTGCACGTTTGTTTGGGAATCCCCGCAGCAAGGATAGTAGCCAACTCCAAATCTGACAAATTCCCAGGTAGGCGTTCTTTGGATGAGCATTGCCACGGTCCCGGGTTCATAGAGTTGGAAGCCAACCTTTTCAGGATCTGGCATGTGCTGCTGCAAACAACTTGTCACGCTCTTACTCATTGACGCAGGTGAGTGAGGGCTTCAGCATGGCAAAAAAAGAGTAAGCTTTGACCAAAGCAGCAAACCTCAGGCACTTGTTTGCAAACATCAGTGCATTTTCTACAGCTTAAACGTTGGCAGCCTTCGCACCTTGAACCTCCCAACCCCACCAGCCAAAACTAAAACGTTCTAGTCTCCGCAGGTCGCGCCTGCTGATCCGAGAGGCATTCAGATGCATTCTGTGTGGACAAATGACGACTTTTCTCGCTGCTCGGCCGGAAGGGAGTTTGACATTCTTGTTATTTGTTTTGTGGTTCTGGTTCTCGAGGAACCCAGGCTCTTCAGATTTTGAAGTCTCAGCTTTGTGTGGAGTATTGGGGGAGGCTTGCATATTAGCACTCATGTTTAGCCCTACAAAGTTTGGGCTTAGTGTTTGTAGGATTTAGCCTTAACTGCAAGAATCGCAGCTACATTGCTTTTGCTTACCATTACGGTTCGAAACTTGGCATCGCTTTTTCAAAGTCATTTACAGGACTTGACATCAACGGTGATGTCGTCGGAAGGGGCTTCCAGTTTGGATCCTGCACCAGCTCTGTACCCGGGCTGGAGGCTGAATATAGTTTGGATAACTCTCTGCAGAAAATCAGCAAAGGCCTCGCAGGCAACTCACTGTGGCTGCCCCACCTTCATCTTGATTCAGATATTTAACTTGTCTTTGCGCCATGCGTGTGGCAGTTTCACTGCATAGCCTACCCTGGATCAAATTCAAGAAGAGTTTAAGCTCTGGACTGTAAAGGCTACCGCACCTCAGCCAAAAGCTAAGTCTCATCCCCATTTAAAACAACTCCAAGCAAAAGCTCAGAGCTCTAAACCCGGCGCCCTAGAATCCATGAACCTTCTGGACCGTAAACCGTAGCTTAAAAACCTCATAAACCCAAAGCACTAAACCCAAACCCTAAGCACGAAAACCTGTCAGTAAAAGGCCAAGTCTCCAAAGCGTCGGCTGGAGGTCTCGGCCAAGAGCCTAAGATGTCATACTTTGAGGGTCTAGGGCATGGGGCAACAGCATTCACCTACACACTAAGCCCCTCAGGCCCTCCAAGTGGGTTGAGGATCTGGATTCCTGGTGGCCTCAGCATTTCGAGTTTGGGAGGGTTCAGGGTTGAGGGTTTCAGGTGTGTAAGGTTCAGGGTAGGGTGAAGGGCTTTATGGCTTGAAGGCCTTGTCTGGTTCTGGGAGATTGTGGGGCGGTGATTCAGGGTCAGGTCCACGCACTTATAGTCCCCCTTAAGTAGATAGAATATGGGGTACATGGGGATCTTAGTATAGTATACCACAAGGAAAATTCTATCTACTTAAGGGGGACAAAATTTCAGTCTTGGGATTTTGCATGCACAGTGTTCGAGGGTTACAGGGTTGAGCGTCTAGCCTGTTTCAAGGTTCGACAGTGTTTGAGGCTTCAGCCTTCAACCCTACACCCCACCTGTAACCCAATTGGGGTTATATAAGAACCGCGCGCCACAGGATTATGTTCTAGCGCCTTACGCCTTCAGAAAGGGTTTCAGGTGGAAGAACGGTGAGAGGAAACAGAAACGATAACGACAACGATAAGGTCCAAAACTTGAAAAACAATGAGGAAAATAATTCGATAATATCATTACCTAAACCCCAAAAGTATGTAAGATAATGGCCCTAAGCCCCTAATAATAGCCATAAAGGCCATTATTTTACATACTTTTGGGGTCCAGGTACGGGTCAAGAAAAGGGGCCGGGGCCGGGTTTTACACAACCCCAGTCACCTACAGCTCTATGGCCATGCCGATTAGTTGGGGGGTACATACCTGAACCCCAAAAGTATGTAACATAATTGCCTTTATGGCCATTATTAGGGGTTTAGGGCCATTATTGTACATACTTTTGGGGTTTAGGTACAGCTAAACTGTAGGGAATTGGCGTGGCACACCGCTAAACTCCTAAATGATCAGAATTTCCAGTTCATTTCCCACTCCCTTTTTCATTCTCCGTTCTCGGGATAATATTCCTAAACCCTAAACCCACCCATATATCCCTACAAAACCCTAGATACCTAAATCTATGGGATTTTTGAACTAGACATAGGCCGGGAGGGTTCCACGTCTGAAGGATCCTCGACCCTCGCCCAGAAGTGCTTGTTTAGGGTTTAGGGTCTAAGGTTTGCAGTCCCAGGTTCTGTATATGTGCTTAGTATAGGGTACTTCAGAAGAACCTCAACACTATATTGTACCTAAACCCTAACCCTAAATTCCCACCCGGCCTGCATAGGCCGTTCCCACCCATTACTAGGGTGGTCAGACACTGAAGATACACGTCAGCCTTTACTCCCGTACTGGGTAAGATGATGGGGCCCCTGGAGGCCTTTGGAGGCCCCTGGAAGCCTGGAAACCCCTAGAGGCCCCTGAGGCCCGCCTGTCCTGGCTTGAAGGCAAGCTGATCTTTTTTGGAGGTGGGAATTGAGGGCGTAGCCCTAAACCCTAACAGGAAGTAAGTTGGGTGGTAGCCTGTGAATTCTCACAGCGGGTGGGAGTTTTGAAAAAGCCCAGCTTCGTGGCTTCTTAGGCAACATCCACGAGGGCGATGTGCCGCCACCCACAGATCCCTGGAAGTGTGGTGGCGCCATCGGCGCATGGATACTCAGCCCTGCGGAGGTAGACGCACTAAACCCTAAACCTATTGCACTTACTTAGGCTGTTACAGTAGGTGAAGAAAAGGACGAATGAAATTGTTAGCAAGGATACCACGGCAAGGCCCTTCAGGGTTTAGGTTTTAGGGTTTAGGGTTTAGGCCCACCATCCTGATGTCCCTCCAAGGGACGGTTTGTAGTTGTTGAAGACCCTGCAAATTCCCAGTAGCCGACTGAAGCCCAAACCTGCGAACGCTAAAATCATAGCCCTAAACCCTGAAGGGTTGACTGAAAATTGAGGAACCCGGGGTGAAGGTTGCAGAGGAAATCCCTGTCCTGAGTTGAAAGCAACTCGAAGGGAGCCGTGTGTATCCTGAAGCCGAGATGCATTCTAGTACTTGTTATAATGCAGGCCCCTACATTTTCATTCTGAAGCCCCAAAGCCTGACTTGAAAATCTGAAAAATTCCGAAAACCAAAGCATTCCGAATCCTAAATGCCTGATTTCTACCGCCCAAGCCCCAGCCCTCAAAAAGTATATGGGTGGTTGTCAAAACTATGGTCCCTTTTTGGATCCCTATTATAATACGGCACTTATTATTTAGGGCACCTAAAAACGGACCATAATTTTGACAACCACCCATATGCGAAATCCTCAGGACTTCATCGGGCGATTGTCGCAGAAGAGTTCCATTCGTTCCGGCCAGATGGTGGGGATCCCCTGCAGTCAGTTCAGGGTGGTTTGGGGCTTAGGGTTTAGGGTTATGTAGGGATAATGGAAAAGAAAATGGAAGCTACTACAAGGGGTTATATGGGTTTAATGGGGTAGGGTTTAGGGTTTAGGGTGATGGGTTGCAGGATTCCAGTAGCAGGCTTTATTCCGGCTTCTTACCCCGTATGATCACCGGGTATCACTGGGTCGACCTTCTCAGATACCTATATCCTTGTGACTTTTGGAGTGCAACAACGTTGTTTGCACAAGAGCACGGAGCCGACGCCAACGGCCCTGACCGATGCCAGTAAAGTTTCGTGCAACCTTTGTTCCCATCAAATCCGAATCCCCAAAGTGTTGAGGTTTACGATTGTGGGCCCCGGATTTTTCAGGGTAAGCTTGCTGATTTCATCGGCGGTAAAAATTGGCAAGAGTTCAATTCCTGTATTCCCGAGTAACCACCAGCAAGTATGCTATCCCAATTAATACTATAGTAGTTTCCTTTTTTTCCATATTCCCTTATAATGCTAGATTCAATTTTGTCTTCCATTATTCCCTTATCATACTAGATTCCAATTTCTCTTCCACTATTCCCTTAGCACACTAGTTTCCATTTTTCCATTATCCCCTCATAAGACCCTAAACCCTAAAACCCTAAACCCTGAACCCTAAACCCTGAATCCTAAACCCTTAACCCTAACTACTATAAACGATAGTACTCGGCAGTGGTTGGCCCTTGAGGGTTGAGATCCGACAACCATGATCGGATAATCAGATTCCGGTCCACGTCGTCTTTGAATTAAAGGGACTCTAATGGGAACCCCAAATAGGGAACCACAAGAATATAGCAGGAATATAATGGAATATGAGGACCCTGGTAGGTATATTCCTATTATATACCTACTATATTCTTGGGGTTCCTGGTTTGGGGTTCCCAGTAAGGTCCCTTTATTACTGAGTTTGCTAGCGTTTAGGGCTCAGAGCTTCATCCTTACTGAGTTTGCTGGGGTTCAGGGTTTAGGGTTTTAGGGCCTTTGAATCCTTAGTGAGTTTAGGGCTTTTGCTATTAGGGCCCCGATCCCTGGGAGCAGGCGGGGATTCTGCAGCGACTGCAGCCAAAGATACCCCATGACAGAGAACCGCAAGCCCTGAGGTGGGTACTGCCCCCACTCATTGACAGTTGGATAAGATCCTTAATATGATTTTAAATATGCCTTAATATAACCCGTATTGTAGACGGTTGGTGGGCGGGACCCAAGAAACATTCTACTTGGATCCTGAGTCGTAGGCTCCCCCAAGTTAGCTTGGAACCTGAAAAGGCATGCCATCAAAATCAAGGGCTGTCCTTCCAAAAGTGCGATTCCAAATTGGTCCTGGTACGCATGCGACGCCAACCTCCAAGCCTACTTTACCCGAAAGACTGGGCCAGCTGTAATTAGGGTTTAGGGTTTACGGTTTAGGGCTCAGGGCTGAGGGCTTAGAATCCCAGAAGCGCCTCAGGTGCAGGAGCATGGGCTGCTGCAGAAAGCAGTCATGAGGCCTTTTGAAAGCAGGGCTTGCACAGTCCCAGGCAAGCTGATGACAGGTTAGGTCATGGTGCGACCTTAGAAGCTGGCAAGGCTTGGCAGGAGGTTTACTGTTTCCCCAAAGTCCGTCAGGGAAATATTTGCGGTCTCGCAGTTAAGCTCCACACTAAAGTCTTCTCATGCAGGCGGCCCCTGAACTCTTCAGCCTATAAGTTTAGCGTCTCCAGGCCCAACAGCGTGCGCTGCTTGATGTGGGACACGATATGCACCGTCACCATCATCCATGATGCTTCTTACGATGCATTGGAGGGCTTTTGCAGAACTTCCCAAGCCCTGCCTTGAGGACTACTTCTTGTAGCTTTTTGTTTCTGAGCGCCCCGCAGACTGGGCTGTGGTGGATGCAAAACCCAAACCCTGAATATGAACTACCAAAACATCTCTATAACCACGAGCGTTGGAGACTTGGGCTTAGGGCTTCCACCATGGCTGCAATGTTGGATCCGCCGCCACCGCCGCCGCCGCCGCCGCAGCAGCAGCAGCAGCAGCAACAACAACACCACCACAGCCAGTGTGAGACGTCTTCTGTGTGAAGCTTGAGCTCAGAACTCTGTGACAGTTGTACATTCCTGCCTGCATGATACAAAACCCACACGTTACGTAGCTCTGGGGTGAACTTAACAAAGCATCATGCGTAGGCACTGATGATAGCAGTCTATGCCATCCCCCAAGAGAACTTCAACGTTTCTCTCATGATTCCTTCTTGGAATTCCTGAGGATAACCACCCAGCAAAATCAGGCATTGATGATTCCCGTCCTGTCTGCGTTTCCGATCGAACGAGTCGGTTTGCCGCAGACCCTTGAGCAGCCCTGCAGTTTGAGAATTCTGCTTTGTACTTCGGGGTTTGAATGGGAATGGGATGTATAATGGCAAAGGATAGTGGTTTCCATTGTCTTTTCCATTATCCCAACACAACCCCTACATAACCCCTATAAATGGTAGTTTCCCCAAATATGGGGACCATAGTTTTTTGACACCCAAAATATTATGATCCTTATTATGCGGAACCCCAAAAGGGTATTCCTAATATTGGGAAGCCCCCCAAGGGCAGGGGTGTCGACGTCTGCTATGGAAATATCGTAGAAATGCCAGATGTAGGACTCAGCAGGTTGTACAGTGTGGGGAAAGCTTGCGGGGCGGGGGTGGTATATAGGGATTATGGGAAAAAATGGAAACTACTCTAGTACATTGGGGCACTATTCGGATAATAGAAAAGGAAATGGAAAGTACCATTTAGGATCGCCGGGTCAGGAACATTTAGGGTTAAAACCTAAACCCTGACACCTAAACGCTAAACCCGAAACCCTAAACCTTGTGAATAGCTCTTGCAGTGCCTCAGGGTATTACAGGGGAGCCAAGTTCAACACTTGCACATGGGGGCTTCAAAAACCGAGTCCCTACGGTATTTTGGTGTAATACTGGGACTATGGAAAAGAAAATGGAAACTACTATAGTGCATTGGGGGAATATTAGGATAATGGGGTCCACAAGAGGATGTTCATGTGTGAGAAAGGTTCGCATCTGAGGCTCATTAGCAGCAGCGTGTGGCTGGTGGATCTCTTCGTGTCCTTCTTCCGCGGCTATCTGGACATTCGCACAGGCGCGGCATGGAAAATTCTGAACGAGTTCAGCAAAATCTGGTTTCTGATTAAGGGCTCAGAGTGTAAGACAGTGCTCATGATCAGGATGCGAGGCTGTTGATAGCTCGGACTTGGCGAAGGAGTTCTTCAGAGATCTGTTCAGAAGCTTGCTTAGCTTCGGAACCCTCCTGCCCATTTGGCATTTGTCCGTGCACCTGCACCAAGATAAGGGCTGACCAACTCACCAAGACCGTGCCTTGTGTCCAGTATCTAGGCATGTTGCGGGATGGTTTTACGATCAAGGCTTGTGCCAACACACACCCAGCGCCACGGAACTCGCATAAACAGAATGATCAGCCCTCGGGGGCTTAGAACTCGGTACCTGCAGTAGAGCCGAAGCTGCATGAGTTTGTTCTGTTGTTGCCTGTCAGTGCTCCGTGCGCCCGATGTCGCCATGGCCTTTTGTAAGCTTTTGAAAGTTGCCTCGGTCCAAATCTGAGAAGCGGTCCCGATAGTGCTTTTTGCAACTTTGCAAAGCGGGCATACCCGTCCCGTAGTTCCTTCCGTGAAGCCGCACTACACGACTCCTGTGCACCATACAGCATGTCAGCATGGTTTTGATTTTTGCTAGCACAAGTGCACCGTTATTGCATAAAGATGGCCTTCAGCCTTCAACATCTAGAGCTTTGCCAGCTTGACACGGCCAAACAAATTGTGAGGCCTCTTCTGGCTTCAGGAAACCCGAATCCCATCTAATCCCTAAACTTTGCCTCAGAGGTTTCGTGGAGATGAGATTCCGACGCATTGCACGCAACTATCTGACGCACTGGTTCGCGGCAGACTTGGCCATGATCCTGTTGGATGTATCTCTGCTTGAGGAAAGGAGGGACTGTGTCTATAGTCCCCCTTAAGTAGTTAGAATATGGGATATATGGGATCTTATTATGGTTATTGTCAAATCCATATTCTGTCTACCTCAGGGGGACTATAGGTGAGATTTGAAGCATAAAGCTAGCACTGTCAATTTCTCAAGCTCAGGCAGCCTCCCTCTTCTTGATGGAAGACGATGCTAGGCCGTGGTTAAATGGGACTTGAGCTTGTTTCTGCAAGCCCCCAGGAGAGCATGAATGACCTGTTTGCTATAATGTCTGAATAAGATTAGCTGTTGCAGGGTCACACTGGTTTGACGTGAAGGCTGCTGCTCGTTTGAGTGCAAGAAGTGCAACACTCAAACCGTCCCGATTCGCGAGCCCCCTTTTAGCATGGAAAACCCGAGTCGTAAGCAGGTACTTTCCTCCAAGAATCCATTGTTAAGTATACATAACACCGCGGTGTTTTGTAATATTCCTACCCCGTTTTACAATAGGCAGCTTTCTGCAAGAAAAGGATACGGTCGATGCACTTACACTGTTGAGACTTCTGCGAAATCTGCGGCTTCTTCGCCTGCTGTGCCTCTCCCTGAAATAGTCAAGTTTTTCTGAGTATCGTGGGTCTCTTCTGGGTAGCCAGTACAGTACGGCATTTGTATTGGGTTACACAAGCTGCGTGTCGCTTTTTACTTTCAACTATACTGAGGAGAGATAATTCGGGACGGGTCCGCCCAAAAGGGAGCCCGAAAATGGGAGCCTAATTTTCCGCACTGTCCCTTTTTTGATTGTTGGGTGTCAACGCCTCGTTGCTGCAACACATTCTCTTCTGACCCTCAACGGTATTTTCCCTAGATAGGGCTGCCCCTATATACACCCCAACATATCATAATCCTTATGATTGAGAACCCCGAAACCCTAAACCCTAAACCCAGCAGACCCCCAAGTATTTTAATCCTGATTATTGGCAACCCCAGCATGGTACCCTAAGTTTGGGAACCCCCACTCACCCGCTAGGTGAAACCAGCAGACGCCTTGCAAAACTTGAGTTGGAGGCCTTGCACGAACCCTAAACCGTAAATCCCCCTAAACCCCCCTAAACCCCCCCTAAACCCTAAACCCCCTAAACCCCAAACCACCCTAAACCTTTTTTTCAAAGTTGATGCAAAATCTTCAGGACCACAACCTTGAAACTCCAAAGCACCAGTGGGCTATAGTCTAAACTCCAAAAAGGGGGGTTCTATGGGGAGGTTAAGGGTTTAGGGTCTAAAACTCCTTAAAGGGGAGTTATATAGGGGATTAAATATGGGAGTGTTATAGGGTATTTAAGCGGGGGTACTGGGACCTTAGACTCTAGCTCTGTTGATTTGAGGAAGATGTCCGACCGATTCACCATTCTGCGCGAGCTCTTCTTCACATTGGAGCGCCATGACGATTTCTAGTCCCCTTAAGTAGATAGAATACGGCTTTGAGTATACTACAATAAGATCCCCATATACCCCATGTTCTATCTACACAAGGGGGATTACATCTCAACATTGTTCATGGAGGTTGCATTCTACTGCTGCTTGCTCCATACCGTCTTGTTTGAAGATACTGTTATCGCCGCTGACTTAGATCAGGATGACATTGAAATCGGGGTAGGTTCTCTCCAATGGTTTCTCATTCAGAGGGTCCTGCTGAATTTCTGTTCTCTTCTGCTGTGTTGAGTCATCTTTCAGTTTAGGGTATTGGTGTTTAGGGACATTATGCCCAGTAACGGAGAATCAAATGGACAATAAAATGGAAAATGAAATGGAAACTGAGGTTTAGGGTTTAGGGTCTTTGTTTTTAGGGGTTTAGGGTGCTGACGACCCACCAGTGAGACGAATTTCGATCCCAAACCTTTCGCCGAGCCTCGAAGCAGTCACAATCCCTAAGGGTCCAAGGAGCCAAACAACAGGGTTTTAGCGCCCAAATACCATTAACATCATAGTACTTGGAGCCTTAAGCCATATTATTTGGGTCCGTGGACCGTCAGGTAATGTATTGCTTCAAATACTACGTGGTACTGTAAGAGCTTGTAGAGGACAGTGAGCCTTGATTAAGTTTATTGTGAAGCTTCAATCTCCACCCCTAAATCTTAAATCTTTTTCCACAGTCGGAGTCGAAAGTATGCCAGGCCACCTGAGTTTTGAACCTTCCAATTCGGAGGTATGAGCTGGAGTGGACCTCCGTGTACTTTGCCACGTTTGCAGGCGCGTTAAAATGTGCGACCTCTAGTATCGCCTAGCTCCGGCCATACATAGTTTGGGATTTGAACTTGGCTCAGCTTCAAAAAGCACCAACGTTTAGTGATATGTGTACATGCGCACATGCATACGAAATCATAGGATGCGTGGTCCTTGAAGGAAGACGCTAGTCCTTGTGCCCGTCCTACTGAGCACAGTTGACACCCGTTGCTTTAGGGACCTGCCGAGGTCACACATCAATCGTTTTGTAGCAACATCACGTGACCCGCCATGATATTCCCATTCAGAGTCCATGTCCTGAGTTTCAACACGGAATGTGCTGTCTACAGCCCAAAGGGGGGCAAGGCTTCTCTCGGATGCTTGAAACAAGGTACTAGAGATAGAGGATGCTCTGCTACTTCCACAAAGACAGAGTGAAAGCACACCATCCTTCACCAGCTGATGGCAACTAAGAGGGAAGGGCTGAAAATGAGTTTTACCGCCTCAAACCCTGAGCCCCAAGAGTTTGCTTGGAACAGGCGTTCTTCAACACCTGGGAGTCATCGCCTTGCTCTGTCACTTTGTAGGTTGCGCTTGGTCTCTAGGCTGAAGGCTTGGGCTCGGGGTTCAGGAATAGCGTGTAGGGTGCAAGGGCAGGGTTTAGAGCGCAAGATGTTTTGGGCTTGGGGTTTGGCAGTTGCTTCTGATGCATGTTGCTTATGTTGGGGTGGGATGTGATGCTCAGTATGTTTACAGAAATTTTCTTCGCAGGGTTAGATGGGAATTGCAGGGCATGGAAAGGCGATGAGTGTTTCTTGGTTGGAGTATCACGAACGCTTTCATGCGAAGAAGCATTCAGACCTTCATCATACCTCCAGTCCGCACTCAGCAGCTAAAGGTGCAGAAGGGTTCTACCAGCGCTAATTGTCGATCGACAGCAAGGGCGGTACTTCGGGTTTCCGGCATTTGGGTTTAGGGGGCATTCAGATGTCCAGGTTACCCCAAAGTCCACCCTGTTCTTTGATGAGCCTACAAGTTGTCAGTTTGTACAATTAATGCTTGTAACCCTAGGGCTTGGGTCCCAAATACCCTTACTAAGGACCGTATTGCATTGTTTAGGGACCCCAACCCAAGGGTACAAACCCTAACGGTACAAAGGAAACTCCCTCAAGTTGCATGCTGATGAAGAACCAGGACTTGGGCTAGGGCTTAGGGTTTAGGGCCTGTATGTGTATCCTTCACAGCGCTATGCTTAGTCATGTGGAGCGTCGAAGCAGGACCGTGATACTGAAGCCACCCGCACATCTTCAATCCTGAAACTGGGTGTGATGCAGGCGTGCGGCCTGAATAAGAAGCAAGATTATCCCCCCATAGTTTACATATGTAAGCCTATGTATTTGTATATTACATTTAGACATACCAGTACAGTATGCATGTTCGTGGAGGTTTGTATTTAGATATATAGAGATATGTACATATATGTATTTACATATGCATAAGCTGTATGCCCGCAAGATATCAAACCCAAGAGCCCAAGCCCCATTCTAATCATTCAGGTCCCTAGAGTAGCTGACAAGACAAGGTATGCCTTGGGCGGAATGTCCACCGCAGAGATTACCTGGGCCTCCTGGTTCCTCAAATTAGGGGTACCCTTTTGGGGGGGGGGGGTAAAGGTTTTAAGAGGGTTATACAGGGATGATGGAAAAGAAAATGGAAACTACTATTTAGGGTTTAGGGTCTTCCGGGTCTTCCAACAAGGGCATTGGGTTTGGGATTTGGCGTTGCCGCTGAAGGGAAGCCTCTAAGTCTGAATTCATAGCCTGGCACCTACAGCCCAAGCTGCGTTGTGAGCAGGCTGGCGCTTGTAATTGTAAAGCACGAAGCCTGAGCCCCAAACCCTAAACCGCTCGGTGAGCAGGGGAAGCCTGAGTCCTGAACCCCGATATACGCGGCAAGCAGAAGGGCAGTGGACCACCAAGGCACCAGTAAGAGTTTGGCGGCTCTCCAGAATCATATCCCCCAAAAGGGAGCCTGACCAGTCTTGCATGTGAAAGAGATGCCATGAATGCCTTCATGGTGACACCTCCACGTAGTTTCTGACACCCTAAACCCTAAACGGCCCAACACCCTAAACCCTAAACCGGGTTGTGCAGCATGGCGTTCCTATGTGTGAGAAACTGCGGTGCAATTGCTTGTCGCCATGAAGCAGCTAGAAAAACAGCTGGGTTAGCGTGTCAGTGAGTACACACAGGTCACTGCGCCTGCAAGGATTCAATCTGGCATTCTTTTGCATGCAGGTGGGCAGGTACTTTGCTCATTCTGCAAGACCTGAGCTTCAGACTGACACTAAAGTCCATTTCTGACAAGAAGTCCGAGATAAGCCATCTCTCGCTCGCTCGCTCTGTCCCTCTCTCTCTCTCTCTCTCTCTCCGTACCTCCTCTCGCTGTCCTCCCATATTGAAACACTGACAGTTGTATTCTTCAACCTGCAGTATGTCCAAAACACCCTCAGCTCTCACCCACCCAGGTGAAAGCTCACATCGTGGAAAGGGGAGAGGAGTTTAGTAACTCAGCCGGCTGGTTCTACTTCTACATGTGCCTTTGCTAAACATATGGCCAGAAAATCAGCATGAGTTTTGCTTGCAACACGTATGGCCGCTCGGGCTGTGACTTGACACTTGCCGCAGATTACACAAACCGGGCCCCTCGCACGATGACCTAGAGCTCCGAACTTGCCGCCAAGCAGGTATCTATGCAAGCTGTTACGGCAGGGAAGTGCTAGTGCTGAGGAAGAGGTTCTCCTCGCTCTGCCCCGCAAAAGCGTGACCGTGTAGGAGCTGTCCCAGTAATTTTTAGCCATGTTTAGTATCCCTTCTAGCACGGCACCGCGTAGTTTAGGGCACAAACATGGGATTCTCACATTTGGAAACCAGTCCGAGGATCGCAGGAATGCAATTGTTATGGCTGTGGCTGTCTACAGAAAGTTTCTATGCATGTCATCTGCGAGAACCAAGTGAATTTCTACCTGAGGCCACAAGCACCCAGAGCGTTACTCCTGTTACAATTGCTAGGGCGTAGGGCGTAGCTATTACCAAATTGTACGCAATGGGGGTTACAGGTATACCGAGGCCCCGAAACCCGAGGCCAAATTCCCCAAACCCCTTCGGAAGCCAATCCATACAACCAAGGACCTCGGTGCAATGGGACCTCTTGCTGAAAGTCAACGCTTTTTCTAGTTGGTTTATATCCTTGCAGGTTCAACAACCCTAAACCCTATACCCTAACCTAGCAATGAGATACTTTGGCTGGGTAGAAGTTCAATGTTGCCAAGTTCCTGGACTCCAAGCATGTTTGCAAGTAGGACTCTCCTCCTGACTCATGGTTGGCACTTCTTGTGAACATGGAGAAAGGTTTGTACATATGTTCCCTCATCCAGCTTCGTGGAAACAAGTGCTACTTCTTAACGGTCTTGACACAGTCTAACAAGCCCCTTGGCTCCCTTTGTGTCGCCAACATTGAGGCATCCCCTCCAAGTCATCATGTGGGTAATTCTCAAAATTATGGCTCCTTTTTGGTGGTGAATGACGGTACGGCAGCCTTTTTTTTAGAGGGTATCAGAATGGGGCCCTAGTGTTGTGAGACGTGAGGGGGCCCTTAGCCGTCATGTGAGTGATATGGAGGTTCCTAAGGCTAAGAATGATCTGCACACAGTCTCGTGTCAGGACCACCAGCATCCCCTGATGATTTCTGTATATCCCCCCAGAATACACCCGAATTTGAGCAATACCCACACGGAGGTATCCTTACCGGTCCATGGCCTTTTTGTAAAAGCAGAGTCAGCCTCTAAACGTAATTACTCTGGATGGACTACTTTGCATGGTCCCAGGTTGTGCACAAGAGGATATCACCCCTCATATCCCAATTTGAACCCTCACGAAACCCTTATCCCGAAAGTCACAGGCCTGACGAACCCGGTAGTATCCCTTGGCGCCTTTGAGACAACCATTTAGCACCGCAGGCCCTGACGCAATTTACTCCAGCTGCGATGGACGTCTCAGCTGTCAACACACCTGAGCGGGTCGCTGGGCCGCGCTTAACTCTTCTAAGACTTCAGCCAGGATAGCGCGGATAGCGTTAATGGGTGGAGCAACCCCACGTCAAGTTGCAAATCATCCCCGGAAATGCAGGCATCCTCGATTGAATGCACGGACGCGTGTTCATCGATAGTTCACACAGACTTTCAAGGGTCCTGGCCAGACTCCATGGCGAAAAGCAACAATGTAATTGCTGCCTTGAGGGCAACTGGAACTGAAATTGCGTAGAAAATGCCAGGGCACATCTTTGCGAAGACGATCTGATATATGGGGCAGATGTTTGCAAAAAGATGCACTTAGTTTTATGGGAGCTTGATCTTATACAGCAGAAGCTACATAACTCAACCTAGCTTAGTGGTAATATTAAGTGCAATGACGACAGACATCGTACAATTCTGGTGATAGTGGCATGCTTACAGTGTCCAGAATCAGAAGCCAGCGCATATCCAATCTTGATATCTGAACTCTTCACAATGATGCTGCAAACCACTCTTCACCACCTCGACCGCCGCTCCCGCCAATGCCTTCGAAACCACCGCCACCATTTGCATCAGCGCTAGCAGCAGCCGCACCACTTGTACAACTAGCATTGCCGCTTGCGACTGATATTCGTAGAAGCCAAGAAATCTGAGAATATCCACTGTGATTCAGCATATTAGCATCAAGGACATGAATAGTTGGATTCCTCCCCCCCCACCACTCAGTAACAGTTGGAGAATAACTGTGCTGTGGATGCATCATCAGCACCTAGTACGATTGCCCAATTTTTGGATTAATTGGGCAGTAGCCTCCCTAAACCTTAAACCTTAATCCCTAAACCCTAAACCTTAAACCTTAATTTGGCAATAGCCAAGCACAGGTCTTCTCTGTGGTGGTATGCCTGGCTGGGCTCATCGCTTTCAGCTTCTCAGCTTTCTTTTGCTGCAGCATACGTTTTAGGGCTTAGGGTATAGGGTTTAGGGTAGAGGGTTTAGGGCTTAGGGTTTAGGGTTTAGGGTTTAGGGCTTAGGCAGGGCGCAGGCTTCAGGGTATGGGGGTTGTATGCCCCTGCATGAGAATGGAGGTCTGTCCCTGAAGGTTTGCAGCGTCTGGGAGTCTGATTTAAGAGGGACCCCAATATAACCCCTATATAATATAGCAGTTTCCATGTTATTTTCCATTATCCCATATAATTAACCCCAATATATACCCTATATAACCCATTATAGTAGTCTCCATTTTATTTTCCATTATCCCCATATAACCCCAATATACTAAAGTTGAAGAAACCCCAAGCTCCAAAGCTCAAAGCCGCTAGCATTGGACACCCAAGCCCATCAGCCCCTAAGCAAAACGCCAGGCCTTGGGTACCGCCCCCCCCCCCCCAGTAACAGTCTATATAGGGGTCCTATTAAGGGCTATANNACTGAAGGGGGGCAGTACCCAACCCAGCTGGGGTTGGCCAAGTTGCTACGCCGCATGACTGCTTCATCTTCGCACAATGCCAACTCTTCACAGCTAGCTCTGAATCCTTGGTAACATCGGGGCCTCATAACAGGCGTGGACCCTGAACTCCCCAAACCCCTCAAGCCCCAAAGCCCTCCAACCCCAATCTTGACACCTCCAAATGCTTCCCAAAATATGAGGACCCCAATATAGACCCCAATATACTATAGTCCTAATTATCGGGACCCCCCAAAAAAGTGCAAATCCCTAAGCCCCCAAACTCTCTTAGACCCAGGTTTCTTCTTGGGCACCATCAATCAGTCCTTCGCCAAGCTGCGAAGTTTGACCGCCCAGGAGACGAAACAGAATCAGCTAGTCAGGCGTTGCTTGCCTGAAGGTTTGGGGGTTGAGGGGTAACCGTTGCTGGCGTCTACATTGCTGGTTCTTCACCATTGAGGATGGTATATATATATATATTTCTGTTTGACCAAGGTCGTGGTTTACGGTAGATGGTGTATGCTGTGTTCAGAGTCATTCACTTATGATATGTCTTGCTCACACCACTGCCACCACAGCCGCCGCCGCCATCGCCGCCATCGCCACCACCAGTGCTACTCTGCTACTACTACCTACCGCAACCATCACAATGATGGATGAAAACCTGGAGGATCAGGGCGAGTGCAGCAGTGGCACGACGCAGAACACTTATATGACCGGCGGCGTCATCATGTCATCATCGCCATCGCAGGGCAATCACCATCAGCATCAAGACGATCACTATCAACACATCGTCACCATCATCAGCAGCAGCATCGTCATCTTCTCCTGACCATCATCTTCGTTCCCATCCTCATATTCTTCGGCGTACCTTCATTATTGGGACTGGGAGGATCATAATACTAAGTCCTACAGCCTGAAACCCGCAGGGCCCCAGACCCCCAGCCCCAAACCTCGCACCCCTAAAATCCGAACTGAGCTGAGAGCTTTGCAAACGGAATCCGCTACGATCCATGAGGGAGAGCCTGCCATTTGTCCCGAAGACCTCAAGGCTGTTGGGTGTGGAGTTCAGGATACTGCCCTGGTTGGAGAAACAGACCCCTGCTCCCCCCGAAACTTAGCTACCTTTTCAGGATTGTATTCTCTTCTTCTGCGGGCCATAGCTCCAGGCTCATGATATATATCCGTAGAGGTCAAACAGTTACCGCAGTTTCGAATAACTCTTTGCTAAGGCTATGTTGGAGACAAGCGCGTCTCCGCCGACCTTTCCAGTCAGGTCCAATGGTGCGGAGCATGAATTATGGTCCTGTTCTGGGATAGTTACGTAGCCAAACTAACTTTTTCAAGCTGGAGTAACTTTGTGTGGAAGCAACCTCCTCCCGCAATTGGTAGGGTTGCAGGAATTGAAAGGTCCCCCAAACTGGAGACAAAGTGAGGCTTATCGGTTTGAGAAACTCGAGCCCTTGAACCTTAAACACTAAAACCCCAAGTCCTGAACCTTTGATCCATCAAACCCCAAACTCGAAAATCCACTGCCCTAAGCCTTGAAATTTGTAGAGGTCCTGGCTTGCATCCGCCAGCGAGGGCTGGGGAAGGCTACTGGCAACTGGACATCATGCTAGTTGATGGTTCAGGCTTTAGGATTCAGGGGTTGGGGTGTACTGTATGGGGTGCTGGGTGGCCTTTGTTACCAGACCCCCCAAAGCTAGATACATTTGGGGTTCAGCAAGAGTTCTCATGGGCTCAATGTATCAACGTATACAATTCCTCTGTTCCCGAGGATAGACGTTGAAACATGTCAAGTTTCTGAAGCGAGCCCGAGCTATGTCCTCTACCCCAGACTGTGAGACATGCGGGGAGGATTTTTTAGTGCAGGGTTACGAAGAATGGATGCTGTGTGTCTTGTTTGGGTGGGGTTGGGATTTCTTGAGTTCTGGCTTTCTGATTTTTGCATGTTCTGAGATCAGGTGTTCTTGGTAATGTGCTTCGAACCATTCTGTGGGCTTCTTTTACCTGGGCCCCAAAAGTAGGTAAGATTATAGCCCCAAATCCCTAAAAGTCGCCCAGACGGCCATTGTTCTGCATACTTTTGGGGCCCAGGTAGGAAGGATCTTGCAGTGGTCAGCACAGGGCTAGGCGGCCTTGCGCCGGCAAGGAGTTTAATCAGATTCGACACATTCTGAGGCGGCGGGTTTAGGGCTTAGGGCTTAGGGTTTAGGGTTGCAGCCGTGAACCCAAATTTCAAAGCTCCACCCAGATCAACTTCACTTGTTATGTGGTAGATCTCCGCTGAATTCAATTGTCTTGGGATCCATGCCTTAAGGGTCCAAAGACCCAAATAATAGGGTTTTAGAGCCCAGATACTACACTATTAATGGTCTCTGGGCCCTACACCCCTATTATTTGGGTCCTTGGACCCTCATATAGTCTCCATATATCCTCATATATCCCCCTATAAGCCCTTTAAAGGGACCCCATTATTTGGGTCCTTGGACCCTTAGGGATGAGGAGCAGTTGGTTTTCTCCAGACCCGGAGTGCTTTAACCGAGCTGTACTTCTTGCCGGGCTTTTTCAAGCAGCTAAGGCAAGGTGGTCTTTTCTGACATCAAGGTGCTTGCTTTCACTGAAAGCATTGCTGTTTGAGTGGCCCTGGGTTTTTGGCTTCGCAGCTTTTGTTGAGTGTTCGGGTTGGTATGAGGGTTGTCTAGCAAGCCATGGTTGCATTGTTGCGTGAGAGACCCCCTGGTTCGGTATTTGGGGTTGTTGGGCACTTAGGGAGGGTGCATCCTCATCAAAAAAAAGATTGCAGCCTAAATGTGGCTCTTTGCAGACTATGGTCCTTTGTAATAGGGATCTAGTCATGGTCTGGTCTAGTCTGTATAGGCTTCAACTTTCGTTTTTTGCGGGGCGATAGGGTTTTAGGGCTCAGGATGTTTTGGGTTCAGGTGATTTAGGTGACCCTAAAACCTAAACTCAAGACCTCGAACCCTAAACCCTAAACCCTACCCCGTTAAACCCATATAACCCCATTATAGTAGCTTCCATTTTCTTTTCCATTATCCCGATATAACCCTAAACCTAAACCCAATGCTTAAATTTGCTTCTCTCGCCTTTCATCTCGCCAGTTTGCTCAATCCCATCTCTTCAGTCTTCCTCTTCTTTCATAGCAGTACCCCGGATAAGGACCCGAGGAATCCCCATCTAATGCCCCTCTATCCCTGCGGCCGCGAACACCCTCCCACCCTATTTCAAGAAATTACATATGGATTTCTGAAAAACCGGCAGACTGCCTTTTGGGGGGCAAATACATTTTGTGACATTTCTTTGTGTGCTCGCGCGGTCGTAGCTCGCTGCCAGCAGTGTACTAAGCTTCAATAATTCAATTAATTCAATGAACAATACCAATAGTGATAGTTACAGTAATAAGAATCGTACGTACCTAAACCGTAGAAGTATGTAAAACAATAGCCCTAAACCCCTGCTAATAGCCATAAAGGCCATTATTTTACATACTTTGGGGTCCAGGTAATAATCATAGTTTGCAAGAGCCTGACCCCAAGCCCGGTCTTCAGGGCGAGGTCGCAGGCTTACACTAGCCATACCCCTCAGGTGCTTCTGGCAAGGAGAGCTCCTGCCTACTCCTACTGCAGGGGTTTAGGGCTTGGGGTTTAGGGTTTAGGGCCTCCTACACAAGGAGTGAGGTCCAGCTGGACCCCAACTCGCGGGCTACGGTGCATTAGACCTTTTAACTGGTCATGAATCCCTAGGATACTTACAGGTAGGCCGCTCTGTTCAAACGCTGACCAATGGAAACGAAGTCCCTGGACCCCATCCACAACGCGTATGCCACAGATTTCAAAAGTCAGGACAATGCAGAAGCCGTCACAGTTTGCAACAATAGTTTTCTATTCTATGTGGTAGACTGCACACACAAAGCCTTGTGCCATCGTTCTGGCCTGTAAACACTAATCCCTACTCAATTCTTTTTAGCTGCTTGACCCTTAGAAACCTGCGCCCTAACCCCTGAACCCTAAACCATGCTGATATCACGTGCCTAGACTTGCGAGTACCTCTACAGAGCCCAGGTATTTTGGAGCAGTCCTGGTAGGCAACTACCTTCTAGGTATATTCCCTATCAAAAATAAGCATATTCCTTTATCCTCTACTAAAACCCGAATATATGCCCTACTACAATGTAGTAGTTTCCAATTCTGTTTCCATAATCCCTGTATTATACCCGTATATTCCCTACACACCCACACCCTATACTGTCCCAATATAAATCCTCTTTACCCACTATGAAGTAGCAAGTTCTGCCACCAGGTCCTGCAGAACTTGCCAAGGGATCTCCTGTGCCGACTCCAGGAAGAGGTAGGAGGTTCATGAAACAAAAGGGTTTAGGGTTCAGAGCTTAGGGTTTAGGGCTTAGGGCTTGGGGCTCAGGGCTTAGGGCTTAGGGCTTAGGGCTTAGGGCTTAGGGGTTTGGGTTTAGGGCTTAGGGTTTAGGGTAGCTAGGATATAGAACTACTGGGCTTGGGGTCTAGGACTTGCGGCTGAAGAATTAGGATTTGGTGTCCAGGACTAAGAGCTCAGGGTTTGAGACTTCGGTTGTAGGTTGTTGACCTGGGCCTGAGTCCAAGGTCTAGGAGTCGCGGACACAGGGTTCCGAACTTAATTGGGGTCAAGGGTGTCTAAGTGCCATGGTTTGGGAATTGCAGGGCTCTGGATGCAGGACCTACAGTGCGGGGCTTGGAAAATAGCCTGCTAGGGCCTCTATCCATCCAGGGTTTGTCTGATGTTTCATGGGCCTCCGAATACACAGTGTATAGGTGGTTCTCAACGTTGTCTGTCCCTCTCTTGATGTGCTACATGGGGGTCTCCTTCTTCCATGCGGGCCAGAGAGGCCGCACCATTGTCAGTGACCGATTGAGGTCGGCTTTCCCATACTGGAGCAGCATGGCGTGTTTAAGTACCTGACCTACCTCTGCCTTGCTGACGTAGCACGGATGTGCCAGACGCCGCGATGAGTTTGAGAATGGTTTTCCACCTTTCCCTGTGGTAGACTGACTGGACGTCGTATGTACTTATTTTCACAAAGCCTTTTGTAGCCATTTCAAAACATGCTATAGGACATGGGATTTCGCATCTGCAATGAGATTGACAGCTGCATGGCTACCTTTCTTGTAATTCGTAACATGGAAGCGTGGACAATCAGCATCGCTGTCCCCTTGCAACCCTCAAACAATTGCCTGGAACTGTCCCGAACACCTTTTCCCTTTCAAGTTTCTTGGGCTCCTGCTGTGCAGACCTAGGCATTCAAGAGCAGCTCAGTCATCTGAGTGACCCTAAAGTTCTAATCTCAAGACTGAATTGCCGATAGCAAGGGGCTGAACTAGCAGAAATACAGTATTTGCGGCTATGCAAGGGGGATCAAACTCCCATACTGTATCCAGACAAGCATCGAAAAAGTCAGTTACCACTGGCGGTAAAGCTCAGGGAGAAAGATTCCTAGGAACCTATTTTTCTTACACCTGGGACTGAAATCTTAACGTTGACTGCGGTAACAATGGTCCTTAAGCGTTGAGTCCTCGCAAAATGGATGTGACAGCAGTATTTCCCTCGCTTAGCAAAGCCCTATAGTCTCCCCCTACAATACACATTCCCCACACAGTATACAACCCTCTGATAATGGCAAGGGTGGGTTCGTAAGTTGAGGGGATTTTGCCAGGAAGGCCCTAACGGAGTCCAGCATCATCTACGGAGAAGATCTCTTCCAGTCTGGTACCCCGGGGGAGCAGATGTACCTGTTTCAAAGCGGCAGATCCCTGGTCTTGATGCTTTTAGGGTTTAGGGTGGGGGTTTGGGGTTTTGGGTTTAGGATTGGGGGTGTAGGATTTAGGGTTGGGGGTTTAGGGAGTTTAGGTTGGGGTTTAGGGTTTAGGGTTAGGGGTTCAGGGTTTAGGGGGTGGTAAGGGTTTAGGATATGAGGCTACAGGCTCAGGATTGGAGATTTTGGTTCCAGGGCCCCCGTGTTCAAGTTCCTGGAGTAGACACTGTTCTACTTGGATTGGGGAACATGAAGAGGCCCAGCTTTTTTGGCGCTTTCCCGATATTGATGGTAGTAGGTGTAGTAGTAGCAGCAGCAGCCGCAGCCGCAGCAGTAGCACTAGCAGCCGGCATAGCAGTAGTCGTGGTCGTGGTCGTGGTCGTGGTCGTGCTGGTGCTGGTGCTGGTGCTGGTACTGGTGGTGGGGGTGGAGGTGCGGGTGGGGGTGGCGGTGGTGGTGGTGTTGGCGGTGGTGGTGGTGTTGGCGGTGGTGGTGGGGGTGGTGGTGGGGGCGGCGGTGGTGGCGGCGGTGGGGGGGGCGGCGGGGGCGGCGGTGGCGGTATCCAATCAGCTGTTATCCGACGGTGTATTAGTCTGTCATGTATTGTCGGAATGGTTTTTTTTCGCTGAGGGACAGTTTGCGACATTCAAGATTATGCTTCTTGCGTTTCCATGTCTAAGACAATGTTTTTGTTGGGCAAGGCACGTTTTTTTGGCATGCTTTTCCAGACCCCCCAATACGAGAGGTAATACGAGGTGAGCGCAAACAACTTTCCGTGTAAGGTCGCGGAAGCTAAAGTTGCATTCGCGAAAGCTGGCATGCAAACGTAGCTTTGACAGCATGCTCGCTGAAGGGTTGCGGAGGCGTTTTGTCAGAGAATGCATAGGAACTTGAATCACTCATCAACGTCAACGTTTACTTCAGCGCTAAACCGCGGAAGGCTCGCCAAAGCTCATAATCATCTGTCAGTCAGGGTTGAAGAAAACCGGCGCGGAAGCGACACTTGCTTCTGCGGAAGCTTTCGCGGAAGGCTCGGTGGAAGCGATTGTTCCGAATTGTTCCCGCCTGGAAGCCGCATGTTTTTTTGAAGCCGCTCACTTGATTTCTTTGGCAATCTCCTCAACTTGCTAGAATTTTTCTGCTACTGGAGCACTGGAAGAAAAGAGCATCCCGGAAGCACAGAGCATCCATTATGCTGGCCCAGATAGTATAGCCCATGCTGTAAGAGCAATTTCTTAAGCTTGCTAGACTTCCATCTTTCTAGAGCACCGGAAACAGAGGGCATCCATGTTGGCCCAGATAATAAATGTTCAGGTTATTAGAGCACTGGAGGCGCAGAGCATCTATCTGGGCCCAGGTGAGCGTGTTCATGTTAGCAAGAGCTATTTCTTCAGCTTGTCATAATTCCATTTTACTAAAGCGCCGGAAGCACAGAGCAGCCGTGATGCCCACATAACTACGTCCCTGTTACAGTGTTAGCAAGAGCTAGGGTAAAAGGGATAGACTCTAGTGCCGTAGAAATGTTGCGATCAAAGCGCACTTTGTCCTGGACATGGCAACGGATTCAATCTAGCACGGCTCAACATGAAGCACAGATTCTGCGAGAGGTGGTCACTTCCGACAATTTCCGACAGTTTGTGTATGAGGCCCCCGTCAGGAAACCTATCGTCAGACGTCAGAATGCGTCGTAGTAGCAGTAGTAGTAGGAGTAGGAGT